>CM030358.1:232258370-232517236 GCA_017893485.1 Hemerocallis citrina
AATAATGAGTTATGGCCACTGTTGTCGCTAAATTTGGTGTGGGGGCAAACAGATGGAATTTGTGGATTCTTGGGAAACTTTGAATAGAAAACCTGTTTACCTGTTCAGCCGGAGTTTGATCGTCGCTCCCGCCGTACACCTGCAAAAAGTGCAAGACACCGGGGTTGTTCCCGGCGACGCACCCTCCGACGCTCAAGTCAGTAATCAGAAGTGATTATGAGAGAGCATAAAACTGGAAAAAGATTGATTACCTCTTAATGGAGATGAATGGGGGGGGTATTTATAGGCGTCTTAGGGGATTAAATTAGGCATGTAATTCCTGTGTATAGATAAGGAATGTAATCCCTAATTTCCAGTGAAAGGATAGATATGAATCAGTGCCGTTGATTAGGATTAATCAGAAACCCTAATTCTATTTTAATGGACCGGGTTCGCTGCGGGTTAAAACCCGCACCCAGTTGGGGTGGACCCATTCGCGGGTTATTGGATCTTTGTGGGAGAGATCCAATACCCGCTTCAGGCCCAACAATAGGTGAAATTACCATTTTACCCCTAAGCTTTAAGATTCGTTCCTGATTTGGACGGTTCTGATTTAACCCCGTTTTTTAGCCATATCACGAGCCCCCCACTCCCGAAGACTGAGCTTGATCAGCCTTTGAGGAGTAGTTTTACTGTTTTAATGGCTAGCGGAGTTGTATCGGAGTCCAAATGGAAGGTTTTGAATCTTTGTAGGGGGTAGTATGGTCATTTTTTGAGTTGGTTGCGTTCCAAGTTGATCTGGAGCTCTTCTGGTTATTTGGTGATTTTTACGTACTTTTTTGTAATATTTACTTAATTTTTGCGAAGTGTCGATTCATCGTTCGGGGGTCTTAATAAATGGTCCTAGGCGATAATTATCCACTCGGGGGTTCAAAAATATTTTCCCGATTTTATAATTATTTCCTAGGATTTTTAACTAATTTTCCCGAATTTTTAATCATTTTTTCCCAATTTTTTAAGTAAATAAAACGATTTTGATAAATAAAATACCAAATTATTGCGTGGCGCGATCCGAACCGCTGATCTTGAGCGAGCGCGAAATTCTGGAAGATCGGACGGATGCAGTCGCTCGGCTATATTTTTCTCGCTTTCGTGGGTCAGATGGGCACTTGCTCAGAATCTGAGCGAAGTTGCTCGGATCGCTCGTCGCTCGGTTCGGAATACCGAGCGACGTGGAGCGATCTGGGCCATTGGATCTTGACGCGAATCTTGAGACTGGCGCGGTTCCCAAGAAAACACTATCTTTTCGTTTAGTGGATGTGGCACAATCTGGATCGTCGATCATCTGAGGCACGAATTTCGTGATGATCCAACGGTTGGGGACGCTCGGGAGCAATTTTCTTCACTTTCGTGGCTCGGATTGGCACTTGGTCGGAATCCGAGCAATATAGCTCGGTTTTTCCCTTGGACAATTGGCTTGGATCGCGTGTCACTCAGTTCGGAATGCCGAGCGACGTGGAGCGATCTCAGCCGTTTGATCTTGGTGCGAATCTCGATGCTGGCTTAGTTTCCAAGAAAACACTATCTTGTCGTGTAGTGGTGCTGGCAAGATCTGAGCCGTCTGATCGAAATATAGCGCGAATCTTGAGGAGAAAGTTGTTTTTCTCCATTTCGTAGCTCAGATTGGCACTTGCTTAGAATCCGAGCGATATAGCTCGGTTTTCCCTTCGGACAAATGGCTCGGATCGCGTGTCACTCAGTTCGGAACGCCGAGCGACGTGGAGCAATCTCAGCCATTTGATCTTGGTGCGAATCTCGATACTGGCTCAGTTTCCAAGAAAACACTATCTTGTCGCGTAGTGGTGCTGGCAAGATCTGAGCCGTCTGATCGAAATATAGCGCGAATCATGAGGAGAAAGTTGTTTTTCTCCATTTCGCAGCTCGGATCGGCACTTGCTCGAAATCCGAGCGATATAGCTCGGATCGCCTGTCGCTCGGGGGTTAGATCCGAGGGACGCGGGGCGATCTCAGCCGTCTGATCTTGGCGCGAATCTCGATGCTGGCTCAGTTTCCAAGAAAACACTATCTTGTCGTGTAGTGGTGCTGGCAAGATCTGAGCCGTCTGATCGAAATATAGTGCGAATCTTGAGGAGAAAGTTGTTTTTCTCCATTTCGTAGCTTGGATTGGCACTTGCTCGGAATCCGAGCGATATAGCTCAGATCGCCTGTCGCTCGGGGGTGAGATCCGAGGGACGTGGGGCAATCTCAGTCGTCTGATCTTGGCGCGAATCTCGATGCTGGCTCAGTTTCCAAGAAAACACTATCTTGTCGTGTAGTGGTGCTGGCAAGATCTGAGCCATCTGATCGAAATATAGCGCGAATCTTGAGGAGAAAGTTGTTTTTCTCCATTGTAGCTCGGATTGGCACTTGCTCGGAATCCGAGCGATATATCTCGGATCGCCTGTCGCTCGGGGGTGAGATCTGAGGGACGTGGGGCGATCTCAGCCGTTTGATCTGGAGCGCCGAGCGGCTTTACTTAGGTTGAAACGTTGCTTCTTTTGCCAATGGTCGTGTCTCTTCATTATTTGGCCGTTTGGGCTTTTGTAATGGTTCAAGGGAGGCCCAAAAGTCGCGCCCTTACGTTACAAAGCCCAAGAGGCGCCGTTTTTACTATAAGTTTTCACCCCCCCCCCAACACTTCACCTCATTTCTCACTTTCACTTTCTCACTCTTGATTTTCACTCGTAAGCAAAGTTTTTAGCTCTCGAGCAGTGCTGCTAGCTGTCGCGGCCAGGCATTTTAATCTCCGGTGATCTTTCCGGCCGTAATTGTCACCTCAAGGTCAGTATCTATCCCCATCTTTATAAAAATGGTTAATATTTCTTCCACGGACGAGACCCCCTCCTCGGACGCTCACGCCAACCGAGAGGTCAGGCCGAGCAAAGACAAAGGGAAGAGGGTCGTGGAGCCGACCGAAGAGATTTTGGTCCGACCGAACGAAGATGGGGAGATTGCCAAGCCTCTACAGGAGGTTGAGGTCCGGTCGTCCAAGGGCAAGGGTGTGGAGACGATCATTGAGCATCCGAAGATGGCAGGGGAGTTGGGTCGGCAGCCGATTGTTTTGTCGAGCATCGGCGGTGTGCGGAGCTATTTTGAAGAGTTATTGGAGAAGGTGACGCAGGGCACCGCAAAGTCAGTCGAAGAGAACGAGCCGAGGGAGATATCCGAGGTGGACCATATCTCTTCGGTCCTAACCGAGGCGGATCTGCATCGGATCCGGAGCGGGTTCCAAATCCCGGTAGAGTACGAACTTCTGCTCCCTGGCCCCGGCTTCCGAGCGTGCACCTCATCCTCGGCTGATGTTTGTGTTTTTCCCACCGACTCACTGAATGTCGTACTATGTTTGCCGCAGCACCCCTTTGTGGTTGAGGTGCTGCAGTGGTACGGCTTGTGTCCGGCTCAGCTAATGCCGAATACTTGGCGGCATGTGATGGCATTCGCTCTCCAGTGTCAGGAGGTCGACGCCGAGCCGAATATGTTCATTCTACGGAGCCTCTACCGACCTTGTCAACCGAGCAAGAACGAGCAACGGTATTACCTCTCGCCGAGGAGGGGCGTGAAGCTGATCGAAAACCCGGATTCGATCAAACATTGGAAGGAAAAGTACTTCCTCATCCGAGCTCCCAAGCTGTGGGAGATACCGACGGTGTGGTCGAAGGACGGTTGCCGAAGCGGGCGAAGAAAGAGCCCGTGCTCAGCAATGAGGAGGCGGATATCGTGGAGAAGTTGCTCGCTCTTCCGACGTTCAGTTGGAAGGATATTACGGAGGAGGCGTTGTTCCGAGGGGGTCTCAGTCTGATTAACCCCAGTATGATTCTTTTATTCTGTTTTTGCTTTTGAAGCTTTTGAAAACTTTTCTAACTTTTTCAGCTCGGCTTGTGCAGAATCCTCCGGCATGGATTACAAAGCTCTGATGGCGAAGGGCCGAGCGTCAAGGGAGGAGGAGACGAGGAAGAGGAAGAGGACCGTGTCCGGGCCTCAAGGCGGCCGAGCGCCCAAAATATTCTCGGTTTCTCCGACCCCAAAGCGTCTGGTGATTGAGGTTACTGAGACCGAGGCCGAGCAAGGCCCAATCTCGCCGACTGTCTTACCTACTTCGGATGTGCCGACCCCGCCTCCGCAGACTGATGCTCTGGGATCTTCTAGTGGAGCGTGCAACATCGGCGCGCTGATGGCTCTCGAAGTCCCGCCGCTCACTGCCGAGGCCGAGCGGATTTTGACCGAGGAGCACGAGCGGATTTTGACCGAGGAGCACAAGCGCATCTTCGTCCCCGATTGGAGGGTGATAAAGGTCGACGGGTTCTTAGGGGACGAAAATATCTGTATGTAGGCGGTGAAACACCTGCCGACCCCCAAGGACCGAGCGGCGTTGAAGGCTCGTGAGGTTGGGGACGCGGCGATGCAGATCGCTCGGAATACTATGTCGGTAAGTATGAGTCATGTTTTTTGAAAATTTCTCTAAGTTTTTGTGCTCGTTACTCATAATTTCTTATGCTGCCTGTAGACCCTCTGCCACTTCAACTACTTGCTCGAGGAGTTCGAGAGCAAGGAGAAGGAGATGACCATTCTGAATGACCGTGAACGGTCGGAACGGTCAAAAGCGGTGAAGGAGCTGGAGGCCGAGCAACTGCATTCTTCTTCGCTCGAGGCCGAAGTTGCCAGCTTGAAGGCTCAGCTTGCCGAGGCGCAGAGGATCTCGGCCGCCGAGGCTTCCAAGGTCGAGGCCATTGAGAAGGAGAGGGCTCGGCTCGAAGGGGAGCTGTCTGAAGCTCGGAAGGTGACCGAGGAAGCCCTGAGCGAGCAAGCGGCGAAGGTGGCGGCCATAGAAAAGGCCGTTCGGGAGGAGGCCGAAGCCCATATGCTGACGAACATGGAAGAGGCTTACGGCCGAGCTCTGAAGCACATCGTCGCTCGGAACCCCGAGTTTGATGTCTCAGACTATTACTTCTACGACTCTGTGGAGGGCGAGGAAGAGATGCCCTTGTCCGTGATCGCGCCAAGGCCGGAGGGCGAAAATGCCGAGGACGAGGGTGATACTGGTCGTGCAATTGTAACCGTGCCGACCGTTGACGAGGTCGACCCTTGACTTTGTCGTTTTCTGCTCTGTTTTTCTTTTCTTCTTTTCTGTAACGCCTAACTGCGGACTGGCCACCGCCCTTTGTAAACTCTTGGATTTCAATGCAAACTTTTGTGGGATTTTGGCTGAGGATTATGAAACTTTTTACAAAAATGTTTAACTCTTTTTGCTCGGACTGTATCTCTATGTGACGAAGATTTCTCTTGATATTTCTCTGCTTTTCAGGTTGAGTTTGGTCCAACTACTGAGGTCTCTTACCTCCGCACTGAGTTAGAGAAAACGAAGGGGGCTCTTTCTCGCAATCGGAACAAAGCGTTTTATGACTTCTTGAATTTGGAAGAAATCAAAGCCACGGCGAGAGGGTATTTGAGTGAGTTAAAGCAACTGCGGAAGCAGTCGCGAAAGACGCCTCTCGAAGGCGAGGTAGAGCTGATCCGTAAGGGCCTCTTTGACGTCGAGGCGAGAAATAGCAAACTGCTAGCGGAGATCCGTCAATTGGAGGTGACAGTAAAAGAACACTCAGCCAAAGAAGAGGAGTTAGCTTCGAAGGTGGGGATGTTGATGTCCGAGCGCGACGAGTTATTGGCCAGAATCGACAAATTAAAGCGAATCACGATCGATAGAGGTATCGAAGTGACTCATCTTCGTCGCGTGGTTGCTGATAATACTAATGTCGCAGGCTCGTCTAAACTTCCTCGTCTCAAAACATCGGAGGCGGACGAGATCCTAGAGATAGGATCATCGAGCTGGAGGAGGAGATTGCTTCGCTAAAACCTTAGCCTGTAAGGGCAAATGTTCGTAGCACGTCATGCACACGCGAGGAGAGCGAAAGAGGGATCACCTTTTACGAACTTGCGACTCGCTTGCCTACTGTTAGGTGAAGCCCCACAGATGCTCAAAGTGTCGTAGCTATTTCGACCCGTGGGGCCTCGGTTGGGGCCACTGCTAGAACTAGTGACGAAAGGGGATCTCGCTTCGTAGGTCTAGAGTCGAGCTCAGAAGCGAGGCGACGTCGCCCTCGTGTGTCTCTGAACCGAAGCATTCCCCTTCCAAAGAAACACTGAATAAGTTGTATTATGTTTTTCAAATTATTGTAAAAAATCTTGTTGTAGCGTCGGCTCGGTCCGGGCCCTTAATAAGAAAGTTTGTTTTGTTCCCGATGTTTGAGTGCTGTGATGGTTGACAAATTGATAAGTATAACTTCTCCAACTTTTGACAACTACTCAAAATCAGAAGCAAATCTTCCTTCATATGGGTGACCCACTCCTAGCTCGCTTAAGAGCGAGCTTTGCGGAGCTGAGCCGAACCACGCGTTTGGGCTCCGAACTTGTCGTTAGAGTAGTTCAACGATTGTGGGAGCAATTCCGAATGACGAACTACTTCTAGTTCGCTTAGGAGCGAACTTGCGAAGAAGAATCGAGCCAAGTGTTGGACTCCGAACCATCGTTAGAGTTTGTTCAACGGTTGTGGGAGCAATTCCAAATGGCGAACTACTTCTAGTTCGCTTAGGAGCGAACTTGCGAAGTAGAATTGAGCCAAGTGTTGGACTCCGAACCATCGTTAGAGTAGTTCAACGGTTGTGGGAGCAATTCCGAATGGCGAACTACATCTAGTTCGCTTAGGAGCGAACTTGCGAAGTAGAATCGAGCCAAGTGTTGGACTCCGAACCATCGTTAGAGTAGTTCAACAGTTGTGGGAGCAATTCCGAATGGCGAACTACTTCTAGCTCGCTTAGGAGCGAACTTGCGAAGTAGAATCGAGCAAAGTGTTGCACTCCGAACCATCGTTAGAGTAGTTCAACGGTTGTGGGAGCAATTCCAAATGGCGAACTACTTCTAGTTCGCTTAGGAGCGAACTTGCAAAGTAGAATCGAGCCAAGTGTTGGACTCCGAACCATCGTTAGAGTAGTTCAACGGTTGTGGGAGCAATTCCGAATGGCGAACTACTTCTAGCTCGCTTAGGAGCGAACTTGAGAAGTAGAATCGAGCCAAGTGTTGGACTCCGAACCATCGTTAGAGTAGTTCAACAGTTGTGGGAGCAATTCCGAATGGCGAACTACTTTTAGTTCGCTTAGGAGCGAACTTGCGAAGTAGAATCGAGCCAATTGTTGGACTCCGAACCATCGTTAGAGTAGTTCAACGGTTGTGGGAGCAATTCCGAATGGCGAACTACTTCTAGCTCGCTTAGGAGCGAACTTGCGAAGTAGAATCGAGCCAAGTGTTGGACTCCGAACCATCGTTAGAGTAGTTCAACGGTTGTGGGAGCAATTCCGAATGGCGAACTACTTTTAGTTCGCTTAGGAGCGAACTTGCGAAGTAGAATCGAGCCAAGTGTTGGACTCCGAACCATCGTTAGAGTAGTTCAACGGTTGTGGGAGCAATTCCGAATGGCGAACTACTTCTATTTCGCTTAGGAGCGAACTTGCGAAGTAGAATCGAGCCAAGTGTTGGACTCCAAACCATCGTTAGAGTGAAGAGTAAAAGCAGAGAGATGTAAACAACTTTCACAAGAGTAAAGTACGAAAAAACTTTCTTTATTGATGACTAGTGGTCGGCTGCTTCTAAAGTTACAAGACGTTATTACAAGAAGGAAATAAAAGAAAAATAGTACAAGTGATAGGAGAAGAACGGTTCGACATCTTAAAAATACTTAGAGAGGCGTTGGTGCTCTCTCTTGGTATTTTAGAAAGTGGTCGGCATTCCAGGTCCTAGGGATCTCCCTGCCTTCGAGGTCTTCTAGCCTGTATGCTCCTGGGCGGACTACTTCGGCGATCTTGTAAGGTCCCTCCCAATTTGGTGCTAGTTTACTCTTTTGACCAGGAAAGGAGATGGCTAACTTCCTGAGGACCAAGTCCCCTTCCGGCTTGGGAGGGTCTTGCTAACAAAGAACTTTCGGCTTGAGTCCTGCTCAGAGAAGAGAACTTCCTCCAACTCATCCACCGGCTCGGACGTTGGTCGGGCGACATCCTGGGGGATTTCCAAAGTTTCTAGGGAGAGGGCTGGACCGAGGGTAGAGGTCATGTAGCACTTACGGGCCGTCTCTTGATTGCCCCCGACTTCCCCTACTCCGGCCCGGGTGGGGAACTTCATCTTGAGATGGTATGCCATTGGAACGGCTTCTAGAGCTGCCAGGCCGGGTTGGCCTAGGATGACATTGTACGCTGCGGGGATATCTACAACCATAAAATCCATCGCCTCCGTTAGGGTAGTAGGAGTTTTGCCAGCGGTTACGTCGAGGGTGATCACCCCTTCAATAGTCACTGGCACTCCCGTGAACCCATGAGCGTGTAGCCGGCGGGCTTGAGTCTATCTCGGGAGAGTTTGAGGCCCTTGAAAGCGGCGAGGAAGAGGATGTTAATGGAGCTGCCATTGTCCACTAGGATCCTCTCCACTTTAAATTCACCATGTGGAGGTTGATGACGAGTGCGTCACAGTGAAGGGTTCGGACGCCTTCGAGATCTTCGTCTGAGAATGTGACGGGCACTCCGAGGCCTTTGGGAGGAGGGGTGGCGCGGACCGAATTGACTTCTCTTATAAATGCCTTTCGAGAGGAGTTTGAGGAGCCCCCCATTGGGCCCCCATGAATGAGGTATAAGGCACGCTCCTCTTCGAAGTCGGGCATTTCATCGCGTTCCGGACGCTTGTTAGCCCCCTGAGGAGGGGGAGGAAGGTCGGCTCGGTCCTTTCTCACGAATCTGGTCAGTTGCCCTCTTTGGATGAGGGCTTCTATCTCATTCTTTAAGGCTCGGCAATCATTGGTGTTGTGGCCATGGTCCCGGTGATAACGGTACCATTTCTCTTTATTACTTTTCTTGGCGGGGGTGTTCATCCTCAGAGCAGGAGGTATGATCCCTTCCTTCTCAACTTCCATTAAAATGGTAGAGACATTGGTGGTGAGAGGAGTAAAATTTTCAAATCTGGGGGGAGGTCAGCACTGGCCGCCATTATCCTTCTGAAGCTTCTTGGCCCCTTCCTCTTCTGTTCCTTTTCTCTTAAACCCGGAGGAAGACCCCTCCAAGTTGGGGCGGTGCTCAGCTTCTTCGGCCCGAATATACTTTTCACTCCGGAGGAGGAGGTCAGAGAAGTTCTGTGGGGGTTTCTTGGCGAGGGAGGAGCGGAGGTTGGAGTTGAGGACATTGGATTGAAAAGCTGCTGCAGCGATCGACTGGTCGAGGGATGCTATGGACCTGGCCTCAGCTGTGAACCTCTTCACATAGTCTCTCAACTTCTCACCCTTCTTCTGGTTGAGGTACAGTAGCGAGATGCTGGTCTTCTCAGTTCTACGGCTACTTACAAAATGGGTGACGAAAAGGGTCTCGAATTGCTCGAAGGAGAATATTGAGGATGGGGCAAGGCGAGAGTACCATTCTCGAGCCGGACCCTTGAGAGTTGCGGGGAAGGTTTTACAGAGCAGAGCATCGGAAGCTTGATGGATGAGCATTAGGGTCTTGAAGCTCTCGATGTGATCGACGGGGTTAGTCTCCCCGGAATAGGTCTCAAATTGAGGAGGCTTGAAGCCGATTGGTACGGGTGCATCCATTATGGTTCGGGAAAAAGGAGGTCTGCTAGGATGAAGGGTCCTTCCTCTAAGCTCTTCTTCTCGGTCTAACTGACCCAAGCGCCTCTCCATCTCATTGAGACGGCGGTAGACTACGTCATCCCTTCGACGGTAATCTGGGGAGCCTCTAGACTCGTCTTCATACGAGGGAGAACGGGGGCTACGACGATGGTAGCTCTTGGAGCGGCGATGACTTGGGATGTTGCGGGGGTTGCTAGGAGCTTGTGGATGGAGTTAGGGACCGTTGGCGAGGACTTCGGATCTGAGGAGGAGTGGGAATCCTTTGGGCATTGGTGTTATTGGGACGGAGGTTGAGAGCTTGTAGGACAGTTGCCTGGAACTGCTGGAACTCGGCACGGGTGATGGGTGCCTCATTGTTCCTAGGATATTGCCGACCGGCAGGGGAATGTGGCCTTCTTCTGTGATGCTCGGGGGACTCTCTCTGCCCCCATCGGATAGAGGACCTTCTGTAGTCTCGGCGATGAGGGGATCGCTCATCCGGACGTTGTTGGCGGGAGGCTCCCTCTCGGGCTTGCTTTTCATCCAGACAGTGGCGAAGATCCACATCTTTAGGCCGATTGGGGACTTTTTGTTGGAAGTCAGAAGCTCGGGGATTGTGAGAGGCCATAGAGTCCGTAGAGGCATTGTGGATTGAGACATGGTCCTGGTGGAGAGGTTGTTTCTGCGGGTTGGGCCCCTTAGGAGGTGGTTGATTCTGAGGAGGAGGCATGTCCTGTTGGAGTGGGTCTTCCGCGGAAGGAGGGAGTTGGCCCTACTGCGGAGCTGCCTGGATGGGAATTTCTTGCTGCTGATCGGGGTTGGGTCCTCGGTTGGACTCCCTGGATCTTACCTTCCTAGGAGGCATGACAGGAGAAGATCTATTCAACGGGACGAAGGGAGGTTGCTATTCGTTAGTTTCCCACAGACGGCGCCAATCTGTTGCCGCTAAATTTGGTGTGGGGGCAAACAGATGGAATTTGTGGATTCTTGGGAAACTTTGAATAGAAAACCTGTTTACCTGTTCAGCCGGAGTTTAATCGTCGCTCCCGCCGTACACCTGCAAAAAGTGCGAGACACCGGGGTTGTTCCCGGCGATGCACCCTCCGACGCTCAAGTCAGTAATCAGAAGTGATTATGAGAGAGCGTAAAACTGGAAAAAGATTGATTACCTCTTAATGGAGATGAATGGGGGGTATTTATAGGTGTCTTAGGGGATCAAATTAGGCATGTAATTCCTGTGTATAAATCAGGAATGTAATCCCTAATTCCCAGTGAAAGAATAGATATGAATCATGGCCGTTGATTAAGATTAATCAGAAACCCTAATTCTATCCTAATGGACCGGGTTCGCTGCGGGTTAAAACCCGCACCCAGTTGGAGTGGACCCGTTTGCGGGTTATTGGATCTTTGAGGGAGAGATCCAATACCCGCTTCAGGCCCAACAATAGGTAAAATTACCATTTTACCCCTAAGCTTTAAGATTCGTTCCTGATTTGGACGGTTCTGATTTAACCCCGTTTTTTAGCCATATCAGCCACATATGCATGATAATTCACAAATGGAAAAAAATATAAAATTGTAGGAATACTTGTTGAGATTTCCCTTATGATAAAAATGAATTTTGGTAAAATTGAATTGATACACATAGAATTATTTTAAAGAGATATAATATGTTTTTTTTATATTAAAATGAAGAAATGAAACTTATGTTCAATAAAGAGAATGAGATAATTTGAAATATAGATACAATGTTTAAAACACAAGTTTGGAAATTCGTGAATCATTGTTTTCAAGTAAAATCAGTATGAATAAGAAAATTTCAGTTCATAAAATAATATTAGATCAATCATATGTCGAGTTTTGTGAAAAATAACTAATTTCAGAATGTTGTGAACAAAACTACAATAGCGTGATTCCTAATCAGTAATCACACTTGGAATTACTGGTTAGCCAGTGCACCACTGAGCACTACTATGATTGTAAGAGATCTTGGGTTCAAAACTTGTTGGACATATTTCATTTTGTTTCATTAAATAAAATCCGAACCTGAAGATGGATATTTGGGAATTTCGTTTCGGTTTTATGTTGCCAAGTCCATATGGACTTATTAGCTAGCGGGTTTGGGCCTTGGGCGTTTACTGTGCTGGCGGGGGTGTTGGGTTCGAAACCTGATATCTTCAACAATTTTTTTGGGTTTTTGTTTAATAAGGAGGAGTATTTTATACCATTAAGAAATTTGGGAAAAAATCTAGAATTCCTATAAAATAAATTAGAAATTATAAAAAAAAAATGGTTTTAGAATTTTTTTGTGTATAATTGAGGTATTAAAAATCGAATTGAGATAGAAAAAAAGAATTATTGAATTCGAAATTTATTATTTGAGAAATTTATTATTTGAGAATAGGACTTTCATTTTGTGAAGAAGAGTAAAATATTGTTGTGTGAAGTGATTTCTCTTGAACAGATTATACTCTTATTTGGTTTAAGAAATATTTTGATGTGAGTTGAGACATTTTATGAGATTAAATTTTCTAATAAGATTTCATATGATGAATTTATGTTCATGAAAAGAATTATTGCTTCTAAAGATTATGAATGAATAAATGGATCAAGAATAGTGTCAAGATAAGACATTGATCACTTTTTGAATAAGTTGAAGATATGAATACATTAAGTTAATGCATGATTATTGAAGGGTATGTGTACCCATGGATTATTGTACATGAAAGCTTGTAATCTAGAGTTTAGTGAGACATTGGGTACCGGCATTTTTGAATTAAAAGATTTAAGTTATAATTTGAGATTTGCCATGGAGCTGTCTCGTATTTGTGATTAAAACCGATAGGGGGTAAAACTGACTCTAGGGATGATAATTTATTCATGTCTTGAACTTAAGAACTAGGAACATAAGTGAAGATGCAGTAAACCTGGGCAAACGTAAGTGGGGCACTCTATATAGTCAGGCGGTGTACTCCAGGACTGAGGTTGCTTCGATGGAGACGAGTTTTATTTTAAATCCCGGACTATGCATAGTCGGATGGATAGTTTGTCGTACTCCAGTATATATGCGTATACCGGGGCTAGAGGGGCACTTGCGGGGTATTCGCATGACGAGGAGTCTGTATAACAGTTGGGCAGTGTACTCTGGGACTGGGATCTGTAGTCGGAGAATACCTAAACCTTTTCTTATTACTGGATAGTTTTCATGGCGATGGATCGAACCATTTTAATGTGGAGTACGTAGGTGTTTGCCCTCGGACCTATGTAGTATGGGATGCATAGAATCCGAACAAGTATGCATTAGTGTCATGTTAGTATAAAATATCTGCATTAGGCATTAAGGCATCACATACACTTACATGTTTAGTATAGTCACATTTAACACTTTATTGCATTCAAATGTGTGGTTTGTTAAAGTATTGAGATCGTTATAATTTCGGCATAGAGAGGATGGCCGTGTATAACATTTTCGTCGGTTGTAAGCAACTGACGTGCCCGCAGTTGATATGCAGGAGTTGGATTTTCAAGGAGGAATAAAGTTGATATGATGCTGTTGATTAATTACATATTAAAGATGTTGCAGTTCTGTATTATTTTCATTGTTGTAATTCATTTTGTCTTCCGCTGTGTAAATGATTGTAAAAAACTGTGATGTATGATGAAAAGTTTAAATTTCCTTGTAAAATTGTACGAAGTGAAGTGTAAAGATCCTGTGGAATCTCGAGTTCGGTTTTATTTGGAATTCGGGGTGTTACAGTATATATGGAAACATGGACTTTTATACCCTAATTTATAATTATTTTTTACCATATACTAATGGAAACATGGAATTTTATTTACAACTAATTATTGTCATACTATTCAAACTTCAGCTACATAATTGTTGATTTACTGTTTACAAGACTTTTCATATGCTGTATCGTTCTGAAGACGTGCCGTAGGCACGTGGCCACGGGAAAATCTAGTACATATATAATAAAGATGGTATAGGATAGATTTGTATGAGAGTAGGTGGAGTACAACAGTGGGGATGCTGGATGGGGGTTTGGTTTCAACAGAGTAATAGGGAATGCATCTTACCTTTCATTTCATACACCTATATATGTATATGTCTACATGTAAGTGTATAAAGGTGGGATGGAGTGGAGAAAGTAAAGAGTTTGGTGGATGGTTGGTTCGGCAAAGCAACAATGAAGAAGGGGTTTTCGGAAATTTACAGAGAAAGAAATAGGGGAGATGATGGAGAAGGGTAGGGGTGGGGGTATTATTTAAGAAATTAAGTGATAGTTACAATAACCACCCCCCCATTAACACCACTAACTCCACTCCTAAATTCAATAACTCATTTTTTCCCTCCATGCTCAAAACCAGCCGGTTGCTTATTTTCATGGTGTGCACATTGCACGTATGCACGTGCACGTGCTTTGTGTACACCACAAAATAAATTATTTATATTTTTAAATTAAAACACAAGTTATATATATATAAAATATGCATGTAAAATTAATATAATTAAAATTATAATTTTTCATGCACAAATAAAATAGGCATACACACACTTCAAAATTTTATTTTGAAAATGAAACGCTTAAATACGTGCACCGCAAACACGTGCGTCACACGTAAAATATCAAAATACAAAATCGAATTTATCAACGAAAAATATTTAAATATAATCAAAATACAGTATAAGAAAAATATATACACATTCAATAATGTACTCAATACGTACATTGAAAACACGTGCACAACAAAAATATTTAAATCAAAATAGGAGAAAAATGAACTTTCGTTTACAAAACGAATTCGAATACATAAAATATGTAATTGAAACACATAGGAAATATCACACGTAGCGGTGGAAAACACGTAATCGATACGTGCATCGATAACACGTATAAAACACATAAAAATACGAAGATTGAAATTTAGATTTGAGTTGACTCAAACAGGATAAAAATCAATTTGAGAAGACGGGAAATGCATAAATATTCGGAAAACAAAACACGTAGTGAAGTACGTTACAGATATCACCAATAACGATACAAAATACACGTGCGTAACACGCGAGGGCAAAATTGTCATTTCCAAGCAGGGTGTTACACAATTATTTAAACTTTGATCCATTAAAATTATATTTTGGAGCTACATGCGATTCAATAATGCTACACTCATATCCTATTATACTACCAATTCTATACACTATTATGTGGTACACCTAGTCAACACAGCCACATAAGCAACCTAACTTACCAAAATTAAACTAAATTAAATATTAAAAATAAAATCTAAGCCATAGTTAATTAAATACTCTTAAACCCTAATCCTGATCAAAACAAATGCTTCTTCTTTCTGCCTCTCTCCCTTTTACGTTCTCTATAACTTCAGCCATCAAAAGTCTGATCCTCCTCTTCCTCATCCTCCTCGTCCTCCACAGAGTTCGTTGCCCTCAACAATCAGGAATGACATCTATATCTCCTCCATCGAGGTCATCTGTCACTCTCGTCAGGTATCTTTGATCCACTTTGATATCAATTATTTTAATAAATGTAAGGGTAACCGATCGACTTATTTAACTAAAAATTTTCTTCTTTTTCATATTTAAAATTTGCAATTTTTTATTTTTATTTATTATTATTATTATTATTATTATTATTATTATTTTGATGCTTGATGATCTAATTCAATTGTCAGCTTCATTATGATTACACAACATAAATTTCATACCATTCTTTTATATAAATTTCTGACATTTCAATCTCGTTCTTACATTTCTCAATTAATAGAAACTTCTTGTTGCTACTTTTTTTGGTGTGGGAGCAATCAAATGATGAGTTCTTTTTTAGGATGAAACATTTAATCTGGATTGCCGATCAAATCTCAATTGTGATGACTGAAGTTTCCTTGATCTGATTCTGAACCATTGAGAGCGTCTGGATCTGGATTGGACGGCTGAGATGTCTTCGACGAACTTGCACAATGTCTGAACACCAGGGTTGGCCCTCCGATGCTTAAGTTAATAACTCAGAAAAAGATATGAGTTTTGGTGGCAAAAGACTGATTCCTTGACCTTGAGAAAGGTGGAGGGTATTTATAGGCTATGAGTTAGTTACAAATTTAAAGTAAATCTTTTGTATTTAAACTGTTGATTCCCACAGTTGTGAGTTAGAGTTAATTGATAACTGTGTTTCAGATAGATGATTTGGTTAACAACTTTTAATTAGCTGGAACTCCGCTTGTTGAGTTGTAAATTAGCCTTGATTGTATGTCGGATCGAGTTGTTGTGTCTAAAAACGGCCCATGTTATTCATGCAAGCCTACAGGTACTGTAAAATCACCGTTCTACCCGTATAAGCTTTAAAATGCGCGCCCCAATTGCACCACCCTAATTTGCTACAAATTTTACCTCATCATAAGCCCTTAGATGAGTGAAATTTATACATGAATTTATTACTCTTTTCACGTATTAAAGTAGCGAGTTCTCGTTTATTTCTTTAAATCTATCTTATTTCTACTTAATTTTATTTATTTGTTTGTTTTTGTATGAATGAGAACAATAAGTAAAAAAATGAGAGCGTTTTTTTGTGAAATCATGGAAGAGTGCAAGGATAAAGATTTCAAACATTCAAATTTATTTTATGTGAAGATTTCTAGAAAATTAGAGAACTCAAACATATTTTTACAGATTGGCTCTTTGAAGAATCAATAGAAAATATTATGGTCAATTAAGGGGTGGAATGCAATTTTGGAATAAAATATTTATAAAAAATGAGTAAAGAAATAATGTTGGATATAATTATTCAGATTAGTATATAATCAAATAGATTATTCTTAATCATTAAGATTTGAACTAACTAATTACTTAAATATATACTTATCCTATTAATTAATTAATTTCTAACCCTAATTTAATTAAACTGAAACCCTACTATTTACTTTTCCTATTTAAGTGGGCGGCACGAGAATCGAGTGGTGTGTGGTAGCTCTGATTGAGAAAAGGATAGAGTGAAAAGAAGGAGTGTGCCAAGAGATTCGAGGACGGATAGGGAAGAGAGAGAAATGTTGCGGCTGGAAGAAAAGAAAAGGAAAGAAGAACAAGAATAGCGCAGATCCCAAGGCTCTTCAATTTCGGCTTCAAACAACTACTAGTTCTTTCTTCTCTCTTCTAATTTTTATTATTATCATGCAATCCAAAAACATGTTTATTAGTTCAAAGTCATCATGAACTAAATCTAATTTTCTAGTGTTTCGATGTAGCCTAGTTTTGATAACACAGTTCCAATTTCATATTATTTCATTCGTCTATTTTTTCATGGTTGTGTGTTTAAATTTTGTTCATAATGCTTATAATTGTTTGGCAAACTATTGTTTGATTTATTGAATCATGAGAAGACCGAGAGGTAACTTGTGATTTACTGCGATTAATCTGACTATAAAGAAATCCATAGAACTTAATGAGTCTTCAATTAATTAAATTTGCACAGAGATATAACGAATTGTTAGTTGGGGATATTTTTTGTGTTGTTTCTAGAGAAACCATTAAATAATTAGTGGATTTTGGTCTATAACTTGGAAAAGTAGAATTTCTAGCTACATGGAATTATGAATTGTGTGAGATTAACTAGGTGAAATTAAAAGCCATAGAATTAGTTTGTTATTAATAAACAAAAAAATTTCATAGTTTCATTATTCTTAATTAGATTAGTTTTTCCTTTAGTTTAATTTAGTTTAGTAGCTATTTTTATTAAAATTTTGATTTTCTAAATAGTAGTTAATCTAGTGAATTTCGGTACTTAGTAAAATAATTAGTCCTTGTGGGTTCGACACTCTTTCATTTAAACTATACTACTTGTTATGATTTGTACACTTGCAATATTATTTCAACAAGTTTTTAGCACCGTTGCTGGGGACTAATGATTCTTTTATTAATATTGATATTAGCTAGATTGTTACTAATTTGGATTTATTTATTTATTTATTTTTCATTTTAGAAAGATAACTTTGTTCAGTTTTTCTATGATTTAATAGCTATATTTCAGGACATAGAATTGTAT
Source organism: Hemerocallis citrina (assembly GCA_017893485.1). Lineage (NCBI taxonomy): Eukaryota > Viridiplantae > Streptophyta > Magnoliopsida > Asparagales > Asphodelaceae > Hemerocallis > Hemerocallis citrina. The sequence continues at coordinate 232,276,098 of CM030358.1, forward strand.
CACCAGAAATAATGAAGAGGAAAAAAAGGTATTGAGGGACTATGTTATGCCCTCGGTTAATGGAGCAACATCAAGCATAAAAAGGCCGGCTATACAAGCTAACAACTTTGAGATAAACCGATAATAATTCAAATGTATCAACAGATTGTTTAGTTTGGTGGACTGTCGCACGAGGATCTTAATGTTCACATTACAAACTTTCTAGAGATTTGCGACACTTTCAAGCACAATGGAGTATCAGATGATGCAAGCCGATTAAGACTTTTTCCTTTTTTTACTAAGAGATAAGGCGAAGGTTTGGCTAAATTCTCTACCACCGGATGTTATTACTACTTGGGAGGGACTTGCTCAAAAAATTATGGCTAAGTATTTTCCCCTGGCAAAGACAACAAAGTTAAAGAATGACATTACCAAATTTACTCAATTTGAGATTGAGTCTTTGTATGATGCATGAGAAAGGTATGAAGATTTATTGAGAAAGTGTCCTCATCATGAACTTCCGAAATGACTACAAGTGCAAACATTCTATAATGGTTTGGAAGTTACAAATCGGTCTATGGTAGATGCAGCAGCTAGAGGAGCTCTTACAAGATAAACTCATGAAGCAGCCTATGAGCTTTTAGAGAAAATAACGTCTAACAATTACCAATTGTCTTTTAGAGAGAACAATGCCAAGAAAAGCAGCTAGAATTTTTGAGCTTGATCCTATTACCACATTGACGGCACAAATTGATATTCTATCAAAACAACTAGGTAATATCAATGTTAATGCTATTCAAAATAATATTATTTGTGATCATTGTGCAGGAAATCACTGAAGTATTGATTGCCAAGTGGAAAATCCATTTGCTCAACCACACTCCTATCAAGCAAATTACGTGTCCAACTTCCAACATCAAAATAATCTTTATTCGAACACGTGTAATCCAGGATGTATAATCCACCCCAATTTTTCTTAGAACAACAATCAAAGATGAAATTAGACCACCACAAAATTTTTCATAGCCAGAAAAGAAGTTGGCACTTGAAGAGATGTTCATGCAATACATGCAAAGACAAATCTGGCGATACAAAATAATACGACTTCAATTCACAACCTTGAGGCTCAGATTGGTCAGCTTTCAATTATTATTACAGAAAGAACATTAGGAACCTTACTGATAACACATTGATCAATCCCAAGGAGCATGTCAATGCAATAGCACTGAGAAGTGGGTGAACAATTGAGCAGCCACAAGAAGAAATTTCCTAACAAAATGTGTTTGAAAAGCAAGATGAATCCGAGCCAATTTTGGAGGAACAAACGTAGTAGGTGGCCAACAACCGTGTTGGGAATTCTAAGAAGATTAAAGGAGCTTCAAACCTCACAATTTCTAATGAGTTTAACTCTAAAACTTATCATAATTTACCTTATGATCTACCTATTCTTTTTCCGCAGACTTAAAAAGAATAATTTCGAAAACCAATTCTCTAAATTTTTAAGTATTTTTAAGAAACTGTATATTAATATTCCTCTTATTGAAGCTTTAGAACATAGGCCTAAATATGCTAATTTTTTTCAGGATATTTTATCAAACAAGCAGAAGTTAGAGGAGCATCAGATGGTTATGCTAACAGAAGAGAGTAGCGCAATTTTATAAAAGAAATTGCCTCCTAAATGTAAAGATCCAGGGAGTTTTACGATTTCTTGCATTATTGAAAATTCTTCTTTTCATAAAGTTTTATGTGATTTCGGAGCAAATATTAATCTCATGCCTTTTTCAGTTTTCAGGAAACTAGGTATTGGAGAAGCAAATTCCACTACAATTTCTATACAATTGGCAGACAGATCTATTAAGTACCCAAGAGGGATAATTGAAGATGTTTTGGTGAAGGTAGACAAGTTCACATTCCCAGCTGATTTCACAGTGCTTTGACATGGAGGAAGATGAACAAATTCTGTTGATTTTGGGGTGACCATTTCTAGCAACAGGGAGAGCTTTGATTGATGCCCAACAATAAAAACTTATTTTAATACTTGAGGATGAGCAAGTAACGTTTGATGTCTTTAAATAGATGAACTTTCCTACTCAAGTTCACTCATGTTTTTAAATTAGTGAACCCGATTTAATTGTAGGTAAAACACATAGGGTTGAAGTTAAAAAGTTACTGATAGAAATGTGTCTAACAAATTTAGCAACACGTAAATCAGAGAAAGATTTTTTTTTTGGAATATGTGGAAGTAGCGCCATTTATTCATCTTTCTCCTCAGCTGAAATTCAAAGAGGTGGGGATATCAAAGACGTCATCTTCAAGAAAGAAAAGACTCAAATTCTAGCTTAAACCATTCACATCTAGTTTGCGGAATGCACGAAGAAAGCCTAATCAACACATGAAGAAAAATATTAGAAAAGTGTTTTTATTGTTGTTGGATCTTGGCATCACATAACCATCTCGCTACCATGTCCAGCTGAAGACATAAAACTTAGTGCTTCTTGGGAGGCAACCCATATTTTTTTTACTGCCATTAGATTTTTTTTTCTTTTTGTTTAAGTTTATTTTAATTTTTGATTTTATTTTATAGAATTGCATAAGTTTGGGGGTCTCCGGATGTAATTGTTTTCTACACCTACTTTGATGACTATTTTTGGGCAGGATGGAGTCCGAATCTAAAAATGTGTTTCAAAGAGAGATTGAAGTAAATTGTCTTAGCTTTCCAGTGCAAAAAGAGTCAAGGGATTTGTACATCCTCTAAATATCACCGAAACAGTGAACGTTACTCATTCCGAATTTTAACATGAAGCAGGAGAGCAATTCTAAACTTTTCTCATTATTTTTATTTTTTTATTTTCTTTTCCCAATTGAGGACAGTGTGATATTCAAGTTTGGGGGAAGTGGTACAATTTTTTTTTATAATTGAAAAGAAAAAAATGGACATAAATTAGAATTACCTTTACAGTTTTTTGGGTTCTTTATTGTGCTAAAGCATTGTAAATTATTTTTTAGGATAGGTGATATCTTATAAAGCAAAATTAAGAATACTTATTTTCTTTAAAATTGTTGAAGTTCAAAATTCCTTGCATAATTGTGAGAGTCATGTGATTATACATAAAAGAGGAATGTGATGCTTTTCTTGTGATTATCCCTTTTGATATAGTCTTAAACAAAGTTTAAGTAAATAGAATGATAATGACTAAATAATTGAATGAATAAAGTTCTATCTACTCTAATGTTGAGTTTCTTAGTAACTACGGGTATTCATCACCAATATTTACTTTTACGTCAAATGGCAACTTGAAATATGAGTATGCAAAAGCACTCTAAGTTTGTGACTTGTTAAATAACCGGGTGGAATTCATCACAAATTTTTGCATTTGCATCAAAAGGCAAGTGACAACTTAGAGAGAGAGAAATATGAAGAAAAAAAAAACCCTCTAGTTTGCTACTCAGTTTATAGTAGTGAGAATGAGTGATTACAAATGGAGTTGTTACATGATATAATTGTATTAATTGCATGATAAATTTGATTGTGCTGGAAATTATGTATGAATAATTTTTGGAAAAAGTGAGGATGCTTAGTTTTCCTTTATTTGTTATTGTTTATGTACTAAGTTGAACATTTGATGCTTGCATGATAAGATCTTTTGGTGTGACGAGTTGGGCCTAATTATGATTACTATTTCCTTTATTTATGGTTATACTTTTTTGCTCGAGGACAAGCAAAATCTCAAGTTATGGGGCTATTTGATGAGTGAAATTTATACCTGAATTTATTATTCTTTTCACACATTAAAGTTGCGAGTTCTCGTTTATTTACTTAAAATTTATCTTATTTCTACTTAATTTTATTTATTTGTTTGTTTTTGTGTGAATGAGAATGATAAGTACAAAATGAGAGTGTTTTTTGTGAAATCATGGAAGAGTGCAAGGATCAAGATTTCAAAAATTCAAATTTATTTTATTTGAAGATTTCTTAAAATTAGAGCAATCAAATACATATGTTTACAAATTGGCCCTTTGAAGCATCAATAAAAAATATTATGGTCAATTAGGGGTGGAATGAAATTTTGGAATAAAATATTATTAAAAAAATGAGTAAAGCAATAATGTTGGATATAATTAGTTAGGTTAGTATATATTCTAATAGAATAATTTTAATCATTAAGATTTGAACTAACTAATTAATTAAATATATACTTATCCTATTAATTAATTAAGACCTAAACCTAATTTAATTAAACCTAAACCCTACTGTTTACTTTTCCTATTTAAGGGGGCGACATGAGAATCGAGTCGTGTGTGGTGGCTCTGATTGAGAAAAGGAGAGGGAGAAAAGAAGGAGTGCACCACGAGATTCGAGGACGGATAGGGTAGAGAGAGAAAGGTTGCGGCTGGAAGAAAAGAAAAGAAAAGAAAAGAAGAAGAAGAAGAATAGCATGGATCCTGAGGCTCTTTAATTTCAGCTTCAAGCAACAACTAGTTCTTTCTTCTCTCTTCTAATTTTTATTATTATCATGCAATCCAAAAACATGTTTAGTAGTTGCAAAATCATCATGAACTAAATTTATTGTTCTAGTCTTCGATGTAGCCTAATTTTGAGAACATAATTGAAATTTCATGTTATTCATCTATTTTTTCATGGTTGTTTGTTTAACTTTTGTTTTAATGCTTACAATTGTTTGTGTCATGCCCTGTTCCCATAATACGAAAATACGAACACGCAACTGAGGCCCAGCGAATTATATAAGTATACCAACTCATATCATCCATAAGTTGTACAATAGTTTACTCAACAATATGAAATATAATAATAACCATGCATGCAATAAAATGTCACATAAACATGAATAATTCATGAAGTGACTCATACATAACCAACTTCTGGAAAGCAAATAACTTCGGGTCAACAAAGCCCGGAAGAAAAAGTATGAAAGTAACATAATGCTGGAAATAAAATAACATAAATGAAATAACTCTGATTGTTAATTCCACTCCAATCTTTAGAAGATAACTTCTCCAAGTCCTTCAGTTGCTTCCTCTGTGATACTTGTAATTTCAGCATCTAGAGACGGGGAAAATACCCGTTAGAGCAAGCTACGGGCGACAAGTAGTAGTAAGAAGTAAAATAATAAAGGACAATATGACAATAACAATGAACTGGAACGATAGCAGAGGTCAATAAATGATACACGATAACAAAATCAAAAGTCGATAATCAATAATTCAGTAATCGAGAATCAATGTTTAATAACCAGTATTCAGTATCAAAGTCAATGTTCAGTGTTCATCTCATGTCAATCAGCCATTTGTTAACAATTCTAATGCACACAATCATGCATCTCATACCACAGGTTCGGGTGCATACAGTCAAGTGAATGTTTAGACTATAGTAGTGAATTCTACAGAATCTTATACTCGGGTCTTGCAATATCAATGACTAATTACCGATGACCGATGACCGATGACCAATACATGATAAATCGGGAAACTGTAGTCAGTAATTCCCAATCAATCGGTGACCAATATGACCGATAACAATGACCAATATGGGCTGTGACCTATATCCCCTTCCGAGTACACTCTCCTATATTGTCCGCTACTAAGTCGACCCTTTTTACCCCAGCTTGTTATCAATTTATTACGATCAATGAGAACGGTAGTATCAAAAATTGTGCAACAGGTACAATCAAGAAGATATTAGGCTATGCAATACATAAAGTATACGTGGTTCAATTTATTAATTATGGAAAATAGCGGGTTTATATGAAAAAATATAACAATGCAGGTTATGAACATCAGCACCTATTGGTACTCAAATTCACTTTCCCAATGCTATGGGAAGGCAATTCCGATTCCGTTAGAGATTCTAGAAACTAGACTCTCTGCCGGTTCCAGTGCTTATTCACATGATACATTACAGTCATAGTAACTAGGTCGATCAATCAATTCTTAACGGGTTTCATGCACAGTCTCGATTCTGGGAATTATAACATGCCAGTACTAAAATAGTGATAACTTACAATTTATAAATGGGATTGAGAATCTGTAAGATGTTCCAAATTCAAAACTCAGTATGCTACAATTTCTATGTATAAGGTTTTAAGTTTCAATTTTAGGAACTAGGTCTAAACCTCGGTGCAAACTCGGGAAAATGACAGGGCAGCATATTTGAATGTTCAATAATACGATAAGTTTACAGTTCAAGTTTTATATCGATAACAATGGCACGATAAGAATACAATGAATCAAAAACATGATACGATAAAGGAAATAACGAATTGATAATGAATCAATAATGAAATTTAATTAGCTACGATATTCAATTCAGTTACTACTTGCCAGAGTTCAATGAATGTTTTCTTGAACTAGAACTATAAAACTGAGTTCAAGGGACGCTTACTTTTTTTATGATTATTCCGAATGTCAACGAAGGTGATATGAAGAATCCCAACGTCGGCAATACACGTGCAAACGACAGAACGACAAGAGCACGTGCAAACATAGAAATAGCACGTGCAAGCTATGGAAATGACGAGACAGCAAGCAATTTCATAGCAATGTCAGAAGCTTCGGTCGTAGTCGGGGGCGGCAACAACGAGCAAGTTTGGCTATGGATTTGGCTGCGATGGTGGATGGTAGCGATCAGGATGAGGGCGACGGAGTGATCGGGGTGCAGGGGTGCAGGTGGCAGGGAAGACGGCAGTGATGATTGCATTGTGAAGGGCAAGCGGTGCAGCGAGGTGGAGCTACGGGTGGTGGCGGTGATGGAGGGAGGGAGCAGCAGTCGGTGGTGCAAAGAATGCGGTGAGAGGAAGCAATGAGTGGTGAGGAAATGGCAGTCGACGAGGAGGATAGGTGGTTGACGAGGTTCAGTCGGGGTGCTGTGAGGAGGCAGTAGGTGATTGTGGAGACTGCGGCGAGAGGCAACAACGAGTGGTGAGGCAATGGCAGGAGAGCGTCGGAGATGGTAGCAATGGAGGAAGGCGACGGGGAAGAGAACGGGGGAGCGAGGTGGGTGGCCGGGCTTGATGTAGCGAGGAGGTCGAAGTGGGTTGCTACGACAGGGAGTGAGGCAGCCAAAGTGGTCACTAGTGGTGCAAGCGATGCTCAAGGAGGTGCCGGGGTCGAAGGTGGAGCATGGTGGTGGTTGCTGTGGCGGGAGCTGTTGATGGTGATTGTGATGATGGGTTCGGAATGTAGGCAGAGGAGGTCCATGGTGGGAGGGTGATGATGGCGGTGAGGAGATAGGGAGACGAGGGCAGAGTTTGCAGGGTCAGTTGTTCGAGCAGAGCTCAGGGAGGTAGGAGGGCGAAGAAGTGCGAGGAGAAGATGGTCGGACCGTTGGCGACGAATGGGGAGTGGCGTCGAGGTTGGGTGGCATGGATGGTGCTGTCGATGGTGCAGGAGAGGCGACTGGGGTGCGGGAAAGGCATGGGGTGGACGACGAGCGGTGGTGCTGCTGGTGATGGTGAGGCAACAAAGAGGAAGTGAGGGAGTTGGGGAGTTGCGGTGTGCTATGTTTTGGAACAGAGGGAGAAGGGGAAAGAGAGAGAGAGAGAGAGGGAGAGAGAGAGAGAGAGAAAGAGTGTGAGTCGGGGAGAGAGAGTCGGGGGAGTTGTTAGAGGGAGGAGAAGGATTAGAGGGATTAATAATACTTATATTAATAATAGGGTAATTAATTAGGAATTTAGTTGAGATAGTGAGGTAGTTAGTTAGATAACGGGGGGTAATTTAGTGGGGTGTATGCAGTTAGTGTAGGGAGTGGGTTTTGGGTTTTGGTTTCAATAGGATTTGGGCTTGGATCTAAAATGTGGGCTCATCTTTAGGTTTTAGAATATACTGGTTTTGAGCTTACTCAAAATTTAATAATCAAAACAATAATATAATAGGGCATGGGCTTGAGTTGTGGACTTATACAAATTATGTAAACAATTTATATAATGGATTAGGATTTAAGATGTGGGCATGTAAACTAAATAGCTAAATAAATTACAAGCTGGTTTGGGCTTAAGTTATTTAATAAATCCAATAGGAAAAGAAACAAACTTCTAGAATAAAATAAGATTCTTGATAAATATAAATCGTTTGAAAATAACTACAAAGACATTTGATGTTTAGAAATAACTACTAGGAAATCCAAAAATGAGTAAAAATGAATTTTAGGTGAAAAAGAATTTATAAAGAATTGAAATACTGAAATACCTAGAAAATATGTATAGACGGAAACAGATATTACAGTTTGGCCAACTATTGTTTGATTTATTGAATCATGGAGAGACCGAGAGGTAATTTGTGATTTAGAATTATAGAATTAAACATCATTGATTTATTGAACCATGGGTAGACCGAGAGGTAACTTGTAATTTACTGCGATTAATGTGACTATAAAGAATTCCATAGAACTTAATGAGTCTTCAATTAATTAAATTTGCATAGAGATATGGCGAATTGTTAGTTGAAAATATTTTTGATGTTTTTCGAGAGAAAACATTAAATAATTAGGGATTTTGGTCTACAACTTGGAAAAGTAGAATTTCTAGCTACATGGAATTACGAATTATGTAGGATTAACTAGGTAAAATCAAAAGCCATAGAATTAGTTTTGATATTAATAAACATTAAAATTTCATATTTTCATTATTCATAATTAGATTAGCTTTTCTTTTAATTTAATTTAGTTTAGTTTCTATTTTTTATTAAAATTTCGATTTTCTAAATAGTAGTTAATCTAGTGAATTTCGGTACTCAATAAAATAATTAGTCCTTGTGGGTACGACACTCTTTTCATTTAAACTATATTACTTGTTGTGATTTTGTACACTTGCAAAATTATTCCAACACCCCCACTCCCGAAGGTTGTGTCATGGCATTCAAGGAGTAGTTTGCCATGTTTCAGATGATCTGGAGAACCTGCCTAACTTTTGGGGACGACTTGAGATGCTAGAAACCATATTCGAAACTTCACAGGGTAGTAACTATTTTTATGTACTTTTTTTGGATTTTCATGGACTTTTTTGGGTTTTTTAGAATTTTTAATTACTGTATCACATTTTTTTATTAATTTTTGAAATTATTAATTAAATTTTTTGAATTTATAATTAATTTTTGGATTTTAAATTTAATTTCTCTAAACTCATAATTATTTTTTGAAATTTCTAATTAACTTTTTGAATTTATAATTATTTTTAGAATTTATAATTAACTTTTTAGAAATTTTAATTAAATTTAAATTTAAAATTATTAATTGATTATTTTTATTAAAAAGTCAAACTTGGCATGAAGTTCAGAGTGATCTGACAGCGGAGGACGACGACGCGAATCCTGAGGATATCAAACTGGTCAGGGGCGCTCCAAGCTATCCCCCTACTCGGTTCGGCTCCTCCTCAGTGCATGCTACCTAGCATGAGGTTGACGTCATCTTAATGATGTCAGTTATTTTGTCTTTTTCGTTCTTCTTTTCTTTTTTGCACCGAGGAGGTGATGTAACCTTTTGTCGTTTTGTGCGTCGATGAGGTGGGCACAAAAAATGGAGCAGAACTATTGAGGACGACATGTGCGGATCACGAGGCAGTCGAATAGTCGAGAAGCATTGAAATCGCCCATTGGCTCGGTTTGAATCTTCCTCAGCCTAATAGAACTCCTTGCTGGTGCTAACATCAACATTGTGTGTGCGCGTGCGCGCGTGTGTGTCTTCTTCTACTTCTTGTGCTAAGGATTTCAAAAAATGAGTTTTCCACTGAGGAGATTTTCCATCGATAAGCTTTTCTACCGAGAAGCTAAGAAGGGGAGCTTTGCCAACGAGGAACTAAGAAGAGGAGCTTAGTGGCACCAAGGAGCATTGTGGCGCTAAGGAGTATTGATGCACCAGCTTTCAAACATTGTACTAGAGTATTGATGTGAAAAAGAGATAGTCCCTTGTGTTTTTATCTCAACACTTGCCTTCCTTGTATTGCCATTCATTGAATTGAGTTAGTTAGTTGCGGGTGTTGTTCTGAAGAGGAGCAGAGCACTTAACTCATTGCATGGAGTAATGAGTTTTTGGGAGAGCTCGAGCGACGAGCAGAGCATCGAACACTTTGTGTGGAGTTAATAAATTGTTGGAGGAGCTCGAGCAATAAGCAGAGCACCGAACTCATTTTGTGCCATCAATGAGTTGTTGGAGGAGCTCGAGCGACAAACGGAGCACCGAACTCATTGTATGAAATCAATGAGTTGTTAGGGGAACTCGACTGATTAGCAAAGCATTGCCCTCATTGTGTGGAGTCAATGAGCTGTTGGAGCAGCTTGAGCAGCGTGGAGAGCACCGAACTCATTGGATGGAGTTAATGAGTTGCTTGAGGACCTCGAGCGGTGAGTGTTGCATGAATTACTTCTATGGAGTCAATGAATTATTGTAAGAGATCGGGTGGCAAGTAGAGCACCGAACTCATTGTGTGGAGTCAATAAGTAGTTGGAGGAGCTCGAGCGATCAGCGGAGCACCGAACTCATTTTGTGGAGTCAATGAGTTTTTGGAGGAGCTTGAGTGGCAAACGGAGCATCGAACTCATTGTATGAAGTCAATGAGTTGTCGGATGAGCTCAAGCTGCGAGCGGAGCACGAAACTCATTATATGGAGTCAATGAGTTGTTAGAGGAGCTCAATTAGCGAGCAAAGCATAGAACTCATTGTGTGGAGTCAATGAGTTGTTGGAGGAGCACAAGCGACGACCGGAGCACCTAACTCATTGTATGACGTCAATGAGTTGTTAGGGGAGCTTGAGTGACAAGCAGAGCACCGAACTCATTGTATGAAGTCAATGAGTTGTTGGGGGAGCTCGAGCGACTTACGGAGCATCAAACTCATTATGAGGAGTCAATAAGTTGTTGGAGAATCTCGAGCGACGAGTAGAGCACCAAACTCATTGTATAGAGTAAATAAGTTATTGGGAGAGCTGGAACGGTGAGCGGAGCGCCAACCTCATTGTATGGAGAAAATAAGCTGATGGAGGAGCACAAGCAATTAGCCAAACATCGAACTCATTGTGTAGAGTCAATAAGTTGTTAGAGGAGCTTGAGTGACGAGCGGAGCACCGAATTCATTGTATGGATTCAGTGAGCCGTTTGTATAGCTTGGGAGAGGAGTTGAGCACCTAACTCATTGTCTGGGAATTGATGAGGTCGGGGGAGTAGCTCTAGTGGCGAGCTAGACTTTGAACCCAATTTATTTGAATTAGCAAGGTGTGGGAGCATCTCTAGGAAAGAGTTGGACTTTGAGCTTTGTAGTTTTAGAGTTAGCGTGTTTTTGGAGCAACTCTAGGGATGTGCTGGACTTCGAACTTGCCTTTGGAGTTAGTGGTTTGTGAGAGCAGCTCTAAGGATGAGCTGGACGCTGAATTTGCCTTAGAGTTACTGATTTATAGAAGAAATTCTAGGGACGACGGTAATCCGAACTTTCCCTTAGAGTTAACAAGTTGTGGGAGTAGCTCTAGCTGTACTCTAAACATTCCTTCAGAGTTAAGCTACTATGACGAGGAGCTGACCACCTAACTCAATGCTTGGAGTTGATGAGTTGTAGGTGTAGCTTGGAGAATGAGCTGAGCACCTAACTCATTGTTTGGAGTTAATGAGTTGTAGGTGTAGCTCGGAGGAGGAGCTGAGCACCTAACTCATTGCTTGTAGTTGATGAGTGGTTGTGTAGCTCTGAAGAGCAGTTAAGCTCCTTCCTGATTGTTTTCATTTGGAGAGTAGTGCAAGAATTTTAGTAAAAAATGCTAAATTTATTGAAAAATCCATCTAAGTAGCTGCCCTGGTCGCTAGCTTTTATTACATGCTCTGACCATTATAAAGGTTTATCTTATTACAAAGTTTCAAAAGTAAAACTAGAGGAGGGAGCGCTAAGCACCTTCGTTGAACCTCTTGGAATGCCCTCATGATAGCTTCTTGCCTCCCAAGTCTTCAAGTCAGTAAGCTCCTAGGCATACTACTTTGGAGGCCTTAAGACAAGTTATTCTCGGACTTGGTGAAGGAAAGCTTGGCTAACTTGGAAACATTTGAATGGTCTTCATGGGAGAATGTGACTTCTTCTAATTCATCGATGGGCTTGGACACAACTTGATTCTTCTCTTAGGAGAGCTTTAATGCTTTGAGTTGAAGGATCGAGCCCCCCATTGTAGTCGTGTCGCACCTCCGAGTAGCTTAATGACTTCCTTCAACTTCTACTACCCTCGCTGATGTGGGGAGCTTCATCTTCATATGGAAGGCCAAGGCTACAGTTTGGAGAGCTGCTACACCGGGGCAGCCGAGGATGGCATTGTATGCGGCCTTCCTGTCGATGACCATGAAGTCCATAGCCTCGGTCCAGGTAGTTGGTGTTCTTCCTACAATCACATCGAGGGTGAATAATCCTTCAATTTGGACCAGAACCCCGGACGGTCCCTGGAGAGCTTGAAGCCTTCGAAAGCTTCCTAGAAGATGATGTTCACTGACCTACCACTATCAACCAAGATGTGGTGCACTTCGTGGTTGGCCATGAAGAGGTTGATCACTAGCATGTCCCAGTGAGGGGTTCGGACGCCTTCAAGATCTTTGTATGACAAACTAACTGGGACTCCTGAGCTCTTTGGGGTGCATTGAATTGAATTTTCAGACAAATGCCTTCCTAAAGGAGTTGGAATTTCCACCCATAGGACCTCAGTAGATGGAATGGAGGATGGCTGGAGGCCCGAAGTCTTGGGACTCGGGATCTTTCTTTGTGTGTTTGTTAGCTCCTAGAGTCGTTGGTAGCTCGAGGTTGTCCTTCTGGGTGTACTTGGAGAGGTAGCCATGGCGGATGGGAGCTTCAATATCTACCCTTTGAGGTCCTAACACTCCTCTGTGTCATAGCCGTGGTCCCGGTAGAATCAGCACCATCGGTTCTAATCACTTTTGTTCCTTTTTGCCAAGGTCATCTTAGAAGGGGGTTGGACTAGCCCGACTCCTTCGATTTCCATGAATACTATTGATATGTTGGCGTTGATGGGAGTGAATATGTCAAAGCACATCTTTTTGGGACTTCTGGAGTCCCTATTCATTTATATTCTTCCGTTTGTTCCCGAATGAGGGCTCCCTTTAGTCCTTGGGGTGAAGAGCCTCTTCAGCTCAGATTTACTTCTCACATTTAAGTAAGAGCTAGGAGAAGTCCCGATGAGGCTTCTTGACAATAGAGGCTTTGAGGTTTTCATTGCAGATGTTGTGGAGGAAGGCAGCAGCTACTACCACCGTGTCAAGGGAGGGGATGGATCGGGATTCGGTTGTGATGATCTAGATAAAATCCTTGAGATGCTCTCCATCCCCTTGCTTTAACTTGAGCAAGGATGCACATGCCTTCTTGGACTCCTAGCTGGTGACAAAGTGTGTGAGGAAAAGCTCCTCAAGTTGATCGAAGGAGAGGACAGACCCTTGAGAGAGACATGAGTACCATTCTTGTGCTGACCCCTTCAGAGTTGCTGGGAGCGTCTTGTAGAGGAGTGCATCGGAGACTTGGTGGATCATCAGGAGAATTTTGAAACACTTGATTTGATCTGCTGGGTCAGATTCGCCGTTGTATGATTTTTTGGTTAGAATCTCGAAGTTCCTTAAGACGTGGGCCTTAAGAATTGACATGGAGAAGGGGAGTCAGATGGGGCGGTATCCTCTGTCTTGGTGTCCCTGCTCCTAATCAATTCTGGCTCGGCAGTCCTCCATCTCTTGGAGGCGACGAAGGACTAGGTCTTCTCGTCCCTCAGATCGGGTTGGCCCGTGAGACTTTTCTTCTTGCACAGTTGTAGGGCGGCGATTGCTTATTTGTCGGCCCTTGTTCGAGGAAACTTGGAGGGTTTATAGGATTTCATCCTTGAAGTTGCAGAATTCATCCCTAGTGATGAGGGCCCCCTCTTTCCCGGGCACGTCAGAGAGCATCGTGGAGGGGGTCGAGGTGCGAACAGACACCCTGTTTTCAACTGGGCGAGGGTCAGGACGATGAAGTAGGGAGCCCCCAACCCAGCCCTGCTAGGGAGATGCTTCGATGATGGGTGAGGAGGTTGTGACGACGAAGGAGGAGGAGGGTGTGATGAGAAGGGAGGCGATTGCACCGGCGGAGGAGGAGGGTTGGCTCGACGGCTAGTGGCAGCCGCCTTCTTACCTTTTGGAGCCATGGCCGAAAAAGTTGTTTTTTCTTGGCGAGATCTAATCGGAGAGGCTGATCTGTAGTTTACCACAGACGGTGTCAACCAGTTGTTGCTTTTTTCTACTGTGAGAGCAATCGGATTATGAGTTATTTTAGGAGGAAACTTACGATCAGGACCATCGATCAGATCATAATTGTAATATCTGAAGTCTCTTTGATCTAAATATGTTAAAAGCATATGTACCTAGATTAGATGACTAAGATATCACCGTCGAACCTACACAATGTATAAACACTAGGGTTGGCCCCAGCGAAAAACCCTCCAACCCTCAAGTCAGTAAATCAGAAAAATATATGAGTTTTGGTGGCAAAAGATTGATTAACTGACATTGATAGAGGTGGAGGGTATTTATAGGCTATGAGTTAGTTCCGAAAGATAGACTTAAAAACAAATCTTTTGGATTTAAACTGCTGATTCTCATGGTGATGGAGTTTGTTAATAACTGCGTTTAAGATAGAGGATTTGGTTAAAAACTTTTGATTAGCTGCAACTCCTCTTGTTGGGCTGTAAATTGGCCCCTGGTTGAGTTGATGGCCATGGAAATGGCACATGTTGTTCATCCAGGCCTGTAGCAGCTGTAAAATTACTGTTTTGCCCTTAGAAGCTTTGAGATGTGTGCTAGAATCTTACCACCCTGATTCTCTACAATTTTTACCCTCATCACCTCCCATCCCATCTAGATAATGAAAATTAAATAGGTCTACATGAACATTGCATGGTGGTTTGAGTTTATTGCTAGTTGTTTGGAGGGGCAAAAAGCAAACGAAGAACTATAAACTGTTTATTGCAATACAAACTCTAGAAATGTTATTATATTACTATAAATTGTTCATATAGTCCGAACTATTATTTTACAAATTTATAATATCCTTGTTATTTAACAGGAATGGAGAACTCCACCAATGTTTCCCCTTCAATTGTGAATCTAAGTGATGATAATGTTATCGATGAAGTGAAGGTTATAAAGGAAAAAGGAATTGAAAAGGTTGAAGAATCTAAAGTTAATATGAATTTGATGTAATCAAGGAGGCAAAGGATAATTACATAAGGTATGTTTGTCATATGGGATTTGAAACTATAAGGTCATCTAAAAAAAAGTTAGATGCTGAGGTGAATTTTGTCACAATTGTATTTAAAGGATATGACAACTCTATGAGTACTTCACAGAATCCTTTGAAGCACAAGCAGAATTGCGAAGCAAAAATGAACGTCGTGTTGTGTAGAAATACAAAGTGAAGAGCGAGTCACAATCATCCACTTGCTAGCCCATCCTAAATCTGTTACTTCTCATGCAATAGGGTAATAAAGCCACATGTCAAAAGAAAGCTTGAAATTAATGATAAAGCTGACATTAGAATGAACAAGTTAAGGTAACTATAGGTGTCATGCCCCGCTTCTCAAGATACGGAAGCACGAGCACGCGACTAAGGCCTAGCGAATGATTTGCATCATTCAAAAGCTGTAATATTCCACTCATCGATATGAAATACAATTACAACCACACATGTTATAATGAAATCACATATCATAAATAATCCATGAAATGTCTTAAAAATAACCAACGTCTGGAAATAAATAAACTTCGGGTCATCAAAGCCTAAAAACATGGTATGATAATAACTATAATCTTGGAATTTAAAATGACATGAACGAAACAATTATTGTAGGCCAATAATTCGGCTCTAATCCCTAGAAGATTTGCTCACCAAGTCCTTCGGAAAATTCTTCTTGTATACCTGCAAGCGCAAGGTCTAGAGTGGGGGAAAAAATGTCTGTTAGAGCAAGTCACGGACAGCAAGTAGTAACAAGTAACGAACAATAAAACTGGACGCATAAATATCAAGTAACAAGGAAATAGAACTATATCAATTGTCAAAGAAAATGTCGATAACAAGGTCAAGGTCTATAATCAACAATTCAACGATTAACAATAACAATATAACAAGAATCAAGTTGATAACAATAACCATGATCAATACAAGTGTCAATCCTAGGTCTATCATGTTTCATTGCCTTATCTAATGCACATAATTCTGTGTCTCATACCACAGTTCGGTGCATACAAGCAAGTGAACGTTTAGACTATAGTGGTGAACTTTACATATCATGTACTCAGCAACGAGAATCAATAACGAGAATATACAATCAACGATCAATAAAGAGGATTTTTCCACGATACAATACACGATAACAATAACAATATAAGGAAACACGGCCCCCTCATCAGAGTACAGTCTCCGATCGTTCACTACCAAGTCGACCCTTATTAGCCTGGCTTGTTATTATTTTATAAACATGAATCATGAATATGCAATTGATGGAACGGGTGTCAAGAAATAATATCAATAAGGTATCAATGACTGTACAATGAATGGTATGTAGTGCATTGCAAAACTTAAATAGATTTATGATTAGACATGAAAAATACAATTCTGGACAGCGAGACGTTGCTTTACAAAAGTTGAGTTTTCATGGGAAAGCAAATCAGGTTTTGTCAGAAATTCTAGGAACTAGACTCCCTTCCGGTTCCAATGCATATTCACACGAAACATTATAATTACAGTAGCTAGGTGTATAATCTCATTCTGTACTGGTTTCATGTTCAGGCAGCATGTTAGGGTCAAATTTTTATATGTAAAAGTTGGTTGTAAAATCATTTAAAAATCTTATAAAAATCATAATTTAGTTCCTAACAGTGTTCAGTAACAACAAGATTAATATCATGTCTAAATTCTTTTCAGGAGCGCTTCATCCTTCCCGAACGCAGCATACAACTCTTCGTTGTACTGCGCTCAATTAATTAAACATAGTGATGTATGTTCAGACTGTATTCTTGAATTCAGAAGTTACCCCACAAGAATCTAAATATCTTGTATGTCAGATTGCAAAACCTTCAAATAATCTGGATTCCAGATACACAAAGCTACAATTCTCCTTTAATGAGTTTTAAATAACATTATCTGCAGCTATGTCAAAAGTTTGCTTCTTTACTGAACTAGTGCTCTGGCCGCAATCTAGGATCATGTTTTTGTATGCATAACGAGTCTAGAAAATCATCAATTAGGCTCATAAAAAATGTAAAGCAACTCCTAATCATGTTTAGCGACATTCAGATTTAATTACAAGTCTTTATTCTACTGTTAACATGATATTTTAATTGGTGAAACATGTCAACATGCTTATAAATAACAATATAGAATTTATAACCTAGCGGCACGAAAAACATGATAACTTGTTGTCTACAACTCGGAATTCAGATCCGTCGGATGTTCTAGAAACTAGATTCAAAGGGATATGACTTTCATTTATAAATGTTAAAGTATTTCTAATAGTAACAGGGTCAAAAATCCACTACAACACATACTAGACAACAAGACAGAGCGACATGATAAATTTTATTTATCAACAATCGAGATATAAAAAACGCATATTCTATCATGAGAGGTTAAAAGTATTCATGTCCAGTATTTCAGATGTATTTCTACGGTTATCAAGATAGAAACTTGTCATTTCTATGGTCTAGAATTATCATCAATAGTCATGCCAATCTAATGCATACAATCAAAATATACTAGAGTAACGTCTATCTCTACATTTGTACGGTGTGGTGTATGCATAAGCACGAAAAGAAAATTACTACTTGGTTTCACCGATGAATCTGTACTAGTCTCTCTAAATGGTATCAAGCAAATAAGATACAATAAATGAAATAGGAACTACTTGCGGAGATCAAACAATTCTTGAACAAAAACAACGAATTTTTTCAAGAGAGACTTGCCTTTTAGATGATTATTCTGATGCGTACGACGGAGGGAACAAGAGCGACGTTGAGGCCCTCGGGATGCACTGTTGTTGTTGTTGTTGCTGTGGTGGGATCTCGGGGCAGCAAGCGGGGTATCGGGTGTTTGTTGTGGTGTCGGGGTGCAGTAGTGGGCAGAGTGGTCTGGTGGTAGCGAGGGGATGAGGAGATCGGAGGAGCTTCAAGGTGAGTTGTGGAAAGGAGCAGCAACGAGGTGGAAGATGATGGGGGCTTCGGGTTGGTGGTGCGGCTGACGGAGGGCGGCACTGGCAGTGGTCGGGGCGATGGTGGTGACGAGGTGCAGCTGCAATGGTCTGCAGGATGGTGGCAACGATGTGGAGGTCGAGGATGGAGGCGATGGCAGTGGGGTGCAGCAGTGGGCGGAGGGCGACGAGGGGTGATGGTGAGCATGACGGTGCTCGATGATGGAGGTGATGTGGCATGGGGATGTGCGGGGTGGAATGGGGCTAAGGTCGGAGGCAAAATGAGAAGGACGGGGGAGATGGTGCAGTGATGGGTTGACAGCGAAGTGGAGGAGGTGATCGGGGTCGACTTCGGTGGTTACGGCAATGGAGGAGCCCGGTGATGGTTGCAGGGTGAAGCGGCTGACTGGCTATGATGGGGCAGCGGTGCAGTCGTCAGTGGTGGTCGCGAGGTGTTGCTATGCTGTCGATGGCTACCGATGGGGGGCAGTCGGGATGGCAAGGTGGCAGTACGGTGGTTGCAGGGGCTGGTGATGATGGGTTCAATCCGGGGCACTAACGGTGGTGGGTTGATGGGCTCGGGCATTTGAAACAGAGGAAGGAGAAGAAGGAGTTGGGGGTTTGCGGCTGTGGGGAGAGGATTAGTAGATTAATGAAGAGATTAGGGGGAGGTAGTTAGGATTTAGATTAGTAAAGGAGTAATTAGTGGGGTGATGGGGATTGTAGTTGTTACTGAAAGGTATTAAAGAAATTTTTATGGAATTTGAAAATTAGGCAATTAAGGGGATTGAAGGGTTCAGAATGGGTCAAGGATGGGCTTCATATTAATATATAATAATAATAAAAGATAGACTAAGGTCTATGGGCTTGGGTTTTGGACTTTTATAATAATAATAATAATAATAATAATAATAATAAAATTATATAACAAAATAGAATTTGGGTTTAACACATATATTACTAAATAATTCAATAATAAAATTATAGAATGAGTTAAGTTGGGCTTGTACATTATTAAAATGACTAATAGTAAACATTAAATAATTAAATAAAACAAAATGGAGTATATGGTTTCACACTTAATCATTAATAAAAATAATAAGATTATACTTGATTTGGGCTAAAATCTAAATAATTAATCAAATAAGAATAATAAGTAAACCTATAAAATAGAATAAGGTTTGTGTTAAAATATATAATCATTTGGAAAATAGTTACAAGCACAGTTGATGATTATAAGAGACTTTGAATAATAGATCCAAAATGAATTTAAATCAAAAATAAATTTAAGAGCGGAAAAGAATTTATAGAGAATCGAAATACAGAAAATATACGAAAAATATGTATTGGCGGGAATGGGGGTTACAATAGTAATCTCATCTTTATTCTAGCTAAATTTAACTTTAAGGACCAAATGTTTTGATACAAAGATGGGATAATTACGAGTAATTTTTAAGTTGAGGTATTTGTTTATAAAATAAATTAAATTTTATTGTATTGGAGTTTATATGCCAATGATTGTCACAACTTTGAGGGTAATCATAGGTTGGGTAAATCTAAAATATGATCCAAACGGATTAAAGTTTTGATAACTATAGGTATACAAGTCACCACCACTTACCTCCAATAATCTCTGAGGCCCCGTTTGGGAATAAAGGTTAGATAAGATAACTGGACATATGTGAAGGCATCTTAAAATGCTTAATTATAGCTATCCTACCATTGAATCCGTTTGAAACATTTCTAATGTAGGATAACTATAGGTAACTTAACTCAGTGGCGAAGCAAGGATTTTCATCTACCGGGAGCGAAATCACAAGAACTAAAAATTTATAAAATTCTTTAAACATCCACAACCATATTACAAAAGCAATTAAACAAGCACTGTTATAATATTACAAAACTTCCCTACGCGACTTCATATTTTGAAACATTTTCATGCTATCCTCATTTTTACCGTCTTGACATGTGCAATCAAATTAAACCATTCATCTCCCATCCGGTTGCGAAGCGAAGTTTTTATAACTTTCATAGTTGAATATGCTCTTTCACAGGTCACCGTTGCCACTGGTAGGAGTAATGCCAACTTCATAAGTAAATACACCAATGGATAAACAATATGTCTTCTAGTCTTAACCATTTTTTGAGCCAAGTCATTAATCCCAATTAGATTAGAAAACTCATCAGCGCATGTGACATCTTCATAGTATGTATCAAGTTGCTCAAAGCCATCAAATCAGTAGGAGAAAAATCAACTGGATAAAACTTTTGCAAATTTTAATAGCTTTACCTTATCAAAAGCAGAGAATGAATCTCTTGGATCAAGACAAGCAGTGCACATTACCAATTGGGTATTCACTTCTTCAAAGCGATTATTCAACTCTTGATGTTGTAAGTCGATCACTGCATAAAATATTTCAACACAGTAATGATGAAGGTTTGTCAATCCCTCGACTCGAAGACGTGATCTCCCAGGGGCTGAAAAATTTCATCCATGTTAGGAGATGAAATTTCATTCATCTTGCAAAGCTCACAAACTTCTTCTAAGAAAAACTCCCATTCGCTTTCCCTCAATTTTTGCAATTGCCTTTTGGTTACACCGACAAGATTTATCGCATTTAGAATGTCTTGGTCCCTTATATGAAATGCTTGAGACAACTCATTAGTGATTCGCAATACGATTCTCATCAAATGTAAAATGAATACAAATACAAAATCAAATAACTTCAATAGCATATTTGCATCTCCATGTAGGTCCTTTTCATCAATTACTTCAAGTATCTCAACTATTGAGGGAAACAAGTGAACTAAACTCAACTGAGTATTAAAATGAGATCCCCAACGTGTGTCTACTGAGCGCTTTAGTGTAGCTTCTTGTTTCAATTCTCACCCTGTTACAATTTCACCACTATTTATTCCCACAATCAATCTCTCAATCTGTTTATCCCCAAGAAAATCATGTCGTTTTGCTGAAGCTCCAACAATATTACACAATTTTGTAATAAAAAAGAAGGATGTGGCAAGCGTCCTATACTTATGAACAACAGCCACAAATGTTAACTGTAATTGATGTGCAAAACAATGAACATAGAAGGCAGATTGATTTTCTCTCATAATCAAGGTTTTGAGACCATTATATTCACCCAACCTTGTCCACGCAAACGAGAGATACTCAACCCATGATTAGCTATCAATTGCCTCCTTCAAACATATAGCAGTGGTAGAAGAAACATGTACCGCTCCAAGAATTCGTTCAATGACACAACCTTGATTATTCACATAAGGAAGGCATACAACCATTTGTTCTTTCATGGATATGTTTCTAGATTGATCAACTAAAATAGAGAATAAACGTCTATGATAGCATTTGTGATCTATACTGCTATTGCTTTCATAATATCCTTCTAAATCATTGGGGATGTTATATTATTCTCTGGGGCATTTTTCAAAACAACTTTTTTCACTTCCTCATTGTCTTTAACATAAAACTCTAGAACTTCAAGAAAGTTTCCCCGATTATCTGATTCTTCGAATTCAACATGTCCTCGAAATGGAAATCCTTGATGCAAAAGCAATTTGATAACTTTAATTGTAGCAAGTAAACGCGTACAATACTCCATTCAGACTTTGTCTGATTGGTTTGCCAACTGAGCATCTATATGTTGTTTTTGATTCATTAAATCAAGACACTTCACGCACGAATTGTGATTGCTATTATAACCCCCGGCATATTGTTTGAATTTGTGTGGCCCTTTCTTCCAATTTGTGAATTCTTCACCAACAAATTTATTTCTGTCACTTTGAGAACCACTTTCGAGCTTAAATAAATAACAACATAAACAGAATGCACCATCTTTGGAGACACTATACTCCAACAAGTACTATTAGGTTGTTCTTTAAACCAATTAGGAAGAAACTTTCATTTCTCGTTGCCAAAATCCCTAGAAGGGCAAACATGAGACTTTAGTTGACACAGACCTTTTTGCCAGTAATGCCTTCGAACTATCTCTTTATCATTAGTATCAAAGGAATAAATATTTTTCCTATTGTCAGGATCATATGCATGTTCGTCAATGTTAAGCTATACATGAGGATGAGGAGGATGAACACTTGAATCCCCATCCTCCCTTGGTTTTCTTTTAAAAAATTTATCCATAATTGTTTGAAAATTGCACTACTAGAAATGTGAAGACTAGCGACAAAAAATTGCAACGAAAAAACAATAATTGCGACGGAAAAATTGGATTTACAACGAAAAATGTCGTCGCAAAGCCTCAAATTATCGTCGTTATTTGACCTGTCACTACTTGTGACGATTTTATTATCCAAAACGGTTGCAAATTGCGAAGTTGTAGATTTTATGTCGCAATATTTTCTTTTTTTACTTAATATTTAAAAATAAAAATGATGAAAATAAATTTTAAAATATTAATATAGCGACGATTTTATTTGTACTTTGCGTCACAAAGTGTATGCGATAAAAAAATTTTGTTGCAAACTATTTGTGTCAAATTTTTCGTTGCAATTTTTTTGCGATGAAAACTTTAATTTTCTCGCAAACTTTTGTGACAAAAAAAATTCAATTACATTTCATTTTGTTTTGCGTTAAATTTTAGAAGAGTCGCATTTTTTTTGTAGCTGCGACGTATTTCTAAAACTGTTGCAAAAAGTTTTTCAATTGCCCCCCCCTTTTAGTTGTTTTGTTCTCTTTTTAAGGTACCTATGCAACATCACAATTCCTATCAACTCTAAGTTGAATAGATACAATCCCATAAAACTAACTACAACACAATTCCAAGAAAAAGAAGTTATAATTTCATTGTAATCATCATCCATCACAAACTCCAAAATCCAAAATATGTGCAAAATCATCATCCATCACTTGAGTAACAAAATCCAAATGCAACTACAGTAATAAAATATAAAGTAATGAACTTTAAAACATTCCAAAATATGAAGTAATCAACTTCAAATCATTCCAAAATATGAAGTCCATAGATAGAAGTTAGAAGCGCCTAGATCCATTTGGATATTTCATTAGATAGAAATTAGAAGCGCCTAGATCAATTCGGTTTTCAATGCCTACATAAATAGCTTCTCCACCAGCCACAACATTGGAGTTCTTTAAAGCTCTTCTGACTATCTTGATTGAATCATGTAGCCTCCTTCCAGCTTCTTCAATGAACTATGGAAATATGTGAAATAGGGTAACAACTATTAGAATTTTTTAAAAATAGACAGTAATCAGAGGTTAAACAGTTCACCTGGTCTGCTCCACCATGGAGAACTATGGTTGTTGTCTGACCAGAAGGGCAGCCACTGAATATGTTAAATCACTCATTCCCAACTTGTCTTTCTTTAGATACATCACAAGACCCCATGACCTTAAACTCAAAAAACATATAAAAACAAAATTAGTGAGGCTAACTTGCATTCCTACTACTTGTCATTCACCAAAACTATATTTGAAGAAAGATATAAAGAGGCCTGAAGGAAGCCTCAGCAATGGTATTGTTGACAGAAGTCTGAACAGTCCCCGGTAGCAGCAGCAACCTGATGCAGATCTTCTTCAGTTACACGGCCAACACAAAAGATATCTCTATCTGCAAAGCACTGCAGTACAAGAAGCCATTATGTAATGAACTAGTTCTAATATGCAGAGCATTAAATGATACTTGTGTTGCAAGGTCAAATAGTACAAATTTTATTTACATATAAGGAAAAATAAATATTAGACATGAAATGATGTTCATTGCACAATTACATTGTAATTGCTTGGATAAAAGGATTACCATGAATAGAAAATTCAAATATTGAAACTTTTTAATCATAGGATTGGTGTTTTCGAGTTGGGATCGTACCGATCCATCTGATCCAATTGCGAACTCGGCCGATCCGGAGATTTAGGGGTTGTATCAGAGCGGCCCCTTGAAAAACGATCCGTATCAGCTAGATCGGATTGGGATCAAGTGATCTTTTGCTCAAGACCTAAGAGAACTAAAATCTCACATAACATGCTACAAAGATAGAAACTGAATAACTTGAAATCATAGTCAAAATTTAATTTGTGTCATATTTAGATCATCTAACTCAAGAACTAAAATCTCATATAACATGCTACAAAGACAGAAACTAAATAACTTGAATTCATAATCAAAATTTAATTTGTTGTAATCAACTAAAGCTTAATCTAGCCGAATCTTTAAATGGAAATTAGAATCCACAGTGGCCTTGGAAAGATTCCATTCGAGACCCTCATCAATGATATTTGTAACAACGTGAAAAAAATACTAAATGACTAGTTTGTTCAATAACCTCTTTAGAAACAACGAAATTATATTAATGGCATAGAAAGCCCTTAGCTAGGATTTTATGACAATTTGGTGATTAGTAAAAATTAAGTTATAGTATTACCAGACAATACTATGCCAAAGAATGTACACATAAACAAAGAGCACAAAATTGTAGTATTAGAATACTAATAATTATTCTTATTCTTCATACTTCTGAACCGTACCATGTCTTTCAAAGTATTTAAGTTAGCTTAAACATATACCTGTGCCCGTACTCGAATCCTTTTCTTCTTCATACTTTCGACAAAATCATAAGGAGTGAGACCCTGGCAACAAAATATCTTGGACATGTTAAAATTTCCAAAGATATTAACTACAATGAGACAAATACAGCTAATACCCAAGTTAAAATCTAGATTATATTGTTATTTGGTACCAAACCAACTCACCCTGTCATGAGCATCCTTGCAGTATCAAGCAGCATCATCAGTTGCACCACTGAATCGAGGACCAATTGTAAGCAGCCCTGTTTAACAAGTATATTCAGTTTATATTCACATAGCTATCTAGATGATTGTTGAATGGTTACCATGATTTTTACCAAGTAAATGAAGTTATATATGCCATTCGCCTGAAATAAAACTGGATACTAAATCCTTTCCAGCCGTTCCCGTTACAATAGTGTTATGATCACCAGATACGCAGGGTCCATGATCAGCACAAAGCATGACACAAATCTGTGAATTTTGAAGTGTTAGTGAGCTAAAGAAGCAAGGTTCACCAACAACTAGCAAACCAGGTTCCATGTATTGTACAATAAAGAAAAGCTATAATGCTATCATGTTTACAAAGTCCTAGAAAATTAAGTTGACACAGATTGTATTTACCCACCTCAATAAATTGAGTACAGTAGCGGGGAAGGCTACGTTTGAACCACAATAGAGAAATAATATCACCAACACCATAACCTCTCTCAACAATGGTAGATATTGGTACGCCGGCATAGCATGGTTCTTCACCTGTAGAGAGTATAAGGTCAAGACAAATGAATTGAGTATATTTGAAAATATAGAACATGGCAATGAAGCATAAGGTAGATAAAACATTTTGGTAAACATCGGTCCTCCGATATCGTGGAGTTAATATGTGTCGGGGCACGCACTTTCCCACTTTTAATAGCGGAGCTAAGATCTTCAGGGATTGGAGGAGGCTGAACTTCAGATACAAGAGTAATCTTCCCTTCTTAAACCTAAATAAAACAACACAAGGAAGAAGGCCAATTACAGCTGTGGAAAGGAAAAAATTTTCAAATATTTTTTTCTAGGACAAAAGAACGTAACATCTGTAATTAAAATAAATGCAACATAGTGAAATATAAACATGCAAGTTTCTCGAAAGTCACTTTAATAACACTTTCAAATGCTTCATACGAAGTTGGTACAATAGCTCCTGCTTCCCTTAGAGCATCTGTAGTCGTTTGCTAAATATGCACAATATGCATATTTAGTCAAAAAGAGCGCTGCAGTCGTTGGCCAAATATGCATATTATGCATAAATCGCTACAGGAGATTGCTATAAATGAGAATGGAAATGAGAAATATGCATATATGAGAGACGGAGCTTGAAGTGCCGTCACACAAAAAAAATATTTTTTTAATGGTTGGACGGCACTACAAGTGCTGAAGTGCCGTTGCACAAATTTTTTTTTTGTTTTAATGGTCGGATGGCACTTGAAGTGCCGTCCCACCCCTCTGTGTAATTTTTTGTAATTTTTTTGCACTTCGAGGACGATTTTTTTCCCTCGGACGGCACTTGAAGTGCCGTCGCATCTTTATATATATATATATATATATATATATATATATATATATATATATATATATTTCTCTATTCTATCCGACGGAACATGATATGCCGTCCCACCGTTTTTAAATGTTTTAATATATTTTTTCCCTCTCCGACGGAACATGAAGCACCGTCTCTTTTTATTTTATTTAAAAAGGTAAAAAATAGCATTCTACGACCGTAGCAAAACTCGACATTGCTATTTCCATTTATTCATTTATGCATATTTTTACACTGTAGATGCTCTTAGAGCCTCATTTTTTGCTTGAGCAGACTCCAATTCTCCTTCACTTTTAGCACCCTAATTTGGGTCACATAGAGCAAGGCTTTTCAAGATAATCATGAAGTACATTCAGATAATTGGCAAAGAAGGAAAATGAGCAAGATACACCATGGCCAAACTGCACTTCGGACTTAAAGAGGCGTGCACAGATTCCACTAACCCAGGCAATGACTGGTTTCTGAACCTTTCCTTCTTTAAGGGCCTCCTCAAGAGAGTACTCACCCCTCCCACCAAGTTCCCCAAGAACAACCATCATTTTGACCTTGGAACCAGATTCATTATAGAAGAAAATTTGTCAGAGATATGTACCACAATTAATCGAAGAGCACAATAATATTCATAACATACAATGATGGTGACTGCAAACTTATGAAGAAAGTTGAAATTTTTTTTTTAGGGAGAAGATGGAATCTGGCCACCCTGTTTCATTAATAAGAGCTTAACGAAACAAACCCAGAGTACTAGACCAAAGTACAAACTACAGACAGAAAATAAAACATACATGAAGTAACATAACGCGTACAAACAACAAATCCCTCCAACAACCCTGGAGGGTGGGCCGACAAAAAAGCTCGGTCCAGCAAAATTGTAAGTACGTCAGTTTAGCTTCGTACAGTGCCTCCACGCTACATGCACACCCACCTGAAACAAGTCTGGCAGGAATTTTATCACCCGTCGATCCATGCCTTCACCTCGCTGAGGGACCCCATCTTTGGGCTCAAGTCCCGCAGATCGAATTCTGACCCCCCGGCACATGCACAGCGATCGCACCCTCCCACCATCTCCACCACTCATCCTACAATGCGCCAATAGCTCCCACATCCGCTACCAAAGAGATAGCCATGAAGAGAATACATTCACCTCTCACACGATAGCGCTTTCTCCGGCGATTTCTCACCAAACAACTATCTCGCTCACCCCACCAAATACCACGCTCTAGGAGAAAGCCGTGGAGAGGATACCTTCACCTCTCCCACCCTCTAGCTCACTTCGGCGATTTCTCACCACACAGACTTATTTCAACTCATACTACCAATCCGAGGGAAAATCCGACGCTATCACGAGCCAGTGGCCTAAGCAGAAGGAAGCTCAATAGCTTGCTAGTAGGCACTGTGAAGACTGCACCAGCGACATCGTATGACACTCAAATGCGCACATCATGGAGGGACCCCATCTTCGGTCCAAGCTCCACAATCGTGCAAGACAGCGTATTTCGGGAGCGGGAGGGGGGGCGCACCTCGCCATCACCCCGATCATACTTGAACCCTAGATCCATCGTGTTCGTGACAACAGGTGCGAGAGGATGCTCTGGCGCGACATAGTCGCTCCGCGACAGTTGAGACAAGCACCCTAAAAGTAGAGACAAGTGAGCGCACACCACGGAGGGACCCCATCTTCAGGTCCAAGCTCCACAATCGTGCAAAGCATCATAACCCGCTCATCAAAGCGACTCGCAGATAGAGAAGCACACCGGCTTCTTTACACGCACTACCAACCCTCGCAAAAATCAAATCATAGCCGCATATCGCTGTGATTGGCTCCGAGAGTGTGGACATGGTGGCAGACGCGAAAAACATCCGGGCAAACATCTAGCAAAGCCAACCAATCCCAATCTAACCCAAACCCCACTCCTAATCAAACCACCCCCAAATCCCCAACTCCAAAAGCAACCCACATCTCGGACGATACACAAAAGACAATACCAGACAATACACAAAAGAAGGGATGCTTTTGTGTTTTGTGTATTGTCTTCTCAAATCTCAGACAATACACAAAAGATAATACTTTTGGAGTATTCTCTTCTCAAATCTCAGACAATACACAAAAAACAATACTCCAACAACATCCTTTCTTAGGTCTGGAAGCAAAGTCACCAGCCTAGAGCCCCTCGCCGCCGCTGGACGCGACGCACGCCACTGCCTCGCCGCCGGACGTCACACGATGGGAGCATAGCTCTGAGAGAGGCCCTGGAACTCCACGACGGCCGGACGCTCGCAGCAGGACGGGGAGCGCTAGTGGCGCGCCGGAGGAAGGGGGAAGGTGTCAGGTTCGGGAACTCGTCCAGTTCGAGGTCTAGCCATTAATGGAGTTAGAAGAGGTTGAGAAGAAGTGAATTGGGGAAGATGAAGATCAGAGATTGGGGAAGATGAGGATCAGAGATTAGGAGAAGAGTTTGTTATTTCATTTCTTGAAAAAGAACGATTATTACAACAGCTTATATAGGCGCAGGGGAAGTTTGTTACACTACACGACAAAAACAATTACACGTGCAAAGCGCACACTTTCCATCCCCCGCCCTATTCAAATCTAACTATACGTGCAGAATATGTAAAAAGCAGATACACTGATACATTTCTTCTACAGCCAACAAGTTACTTCTACTGCTATCCATGGCTTGCCGATGACCTCCAGAGCTACTCCGACGATGGCTTATGACGACGGTGACCCCGACAATTCCTCTCCCCTTAACAGCGAGCTTGTCCCAAGCTCGAAGGTTGGAAATTTCGCCCTGATTTCATCAATATCAACCCATGAGGCGTTCTCCACTCCGGTGTTCTTCCACTTAATCAGTAGCTGGACCCCAACTCTATTTTGTTTCGTAAACATTCTCCTGTCCAAAATAGATTCTGGCTCATCAGAACTAACATCGGGAACCCACCAATAGGGAAATTCAGCAGCTGAGACCAACTCTGGGTTACCATGGAACTTCTTTAGCTTAGAAACATGGAAAATGGGATGAATGGAAGCATCAGCAGGTAAATCTAGACGGTAGGCCACTGTTCCAATCTTTTCTAAAATTCTGTAAGGTCCGAAGAACTTCATGGCTAGCTTCTGTGGTGACGGATGGCGTAGGGAAACTTGTCGATACGGTTGTAATCTGAGAAGAACTAAATCCCCAATATCAAAATTCCTTTCTCTCCTCTTCTTATCAGCAAACTTTTTCATCCTCTCCTGTGCTATAGTGATGTTATCTCTGAGAAGTTTGAGGATCGCATCCCTGCTTAGCAGAGTTTCTTCTACCGATGGCAAATCAGAGGTCCCCTTCACATAGTGTAAAAGAGTTGGGGGTGGCCTTCCGTATACTGCTTCAAATGGTGTAATCCCCGTGGACACATGCCAAGAAGTGTTATACCAAAGCTCAGCCCACGGTAGCCATTTAACCCATTCCATTGGCTTTTGCCCACAAAAACAACGGAGATACATCTCTAGTGTCTTGTTAACCACCTCCGTTTGTCCATCACTTTGAGGATGGTAGGTCGTTGAATGGTGAAGTTTACACCCCTGCATACTGAAGAACTCCTTCCAAAATCGACTGATAAAGATGGGATCCCGATCGCTTACAATCGTCTTTGGCATGCCATGTAAGCGATAGATGTTATCAACAAACACCTGGGCAACTGTCTGAGCAGTATAAGGATGTGATAAGGCCATAAAATGGGCGTACTTAGTGAGTCGATCAACAACAACCATGATTACATTCTTATTCCCACTCTTCGGCAGCCCTTCTATGAAATCCATAGAAATTTCTTCCCAAATTAGCTCTGGCACTGGTAGTGGCTGTAAGAGTCCCGATGGAAACATGGTCTCCTGTTTGTTTTGCTGGCAAACAACACATTCCTTGATGAACCTCTTGACATCTCTAGATACCCCTTCCCAAGTGAACACCCTTCTTATTCGATGCAGGGTTTTATGAAACCCAGAGTGGCCGCCTATACTGGATGAGTGGTGATCTGCGAAGATGGTTTTTCTCAATTCTGCTGTTGGACTTATGAGAATTCTCCCCTTGTAGTACCAAATTCCTCCCATTAATTTGTACTTACCCCCATCCACTTGGTTATTTTGTATCTTCTCTTGCACCTTGTTATAATACCCATCTTCCCTCACCAACAGCTTGATTTCTTCTACCCACTGTGGGATTACAAAAGTGATCTCCTCATAGGTGCCTTGACCTTCCTTCTTCCTAGAGAGTGCATCAGCCACTGTATTTTCAATTCCTTTCTTATACTCAACCTTGAAATTGAATCCCAATAACTTCCAAAGCCACTTTTCTTGAATCTCAGTATTGATCCTTTGATCTAATATATACTTGATACTCTGTTGATCAGTTCTTATAGTGAAAGGGTTTCCCAGTAAATATTGCCGCCAGTGCTTTATAGAGTGTAGGATTGCTAACACCTCCTTCTCATAGGTAGATAACACCAGATTTTTTCCTTTAAGTCCCTTGCTCATATACGCTATAGGGTGGCACTCTTGAAGCAGAACAGCCCCGATCCCTTGTTTTGCTGCATCAGTTTCTATGATGAAAGGCTTGTTGAAGTCTGGGGGTTTGAGCACAGGAGTAGTTGTCATGGCCTTCTTAAGATCTACAAAAGCTTGAGAAGCAGCTGCGGACCATTGAAAAAAATTCTTCTTAAGCAATTGAGTGAGGGGAAATGCAATGCCTCCATAGTTTTTTACAAACTTGCGGTAATAGCCAGTTAAACCCAGGAAACCTCTCAATTCCTTCACCGTCTTTGGCTCTGGCCAATCTTCGACAGCTTTGATCTTGTTAACATCGACAGCAATACCTTCAGCACTTATCACATGGCCCAAGTATCCCACTGATTTTCGACCAAAACTACACTTACTCTGCTTGGCAACCAGCTTATGCATCTTCAACAACTCCAGAGTCAATGCCAAATGTGTCAAATGCTCTTCCCAATTGCGACTATAGACTAATATATCATCAAAGAATACTAATATGAATTTGCGCAAGTATTTCTCAAACACCTTATTCATTAAGCACTGAAAGGTGGATGGAGCATTTGTTAGCCCAAAAGGCATAACAAGGAACTCGAAATGACCATGATGAGTGCGAAATGTTGTTTTGGGAATGTCACTCTCCTTGACTCTGATCTGATAATAACCAGATCGCAGGTCTATCTTTGAGAAATATGTGGCACCATTCAATTCATCCAATAAATCATCTATTAAGGGAATTGGAAATTTTGCTTTTATGGTCTGGTTGTTCAAAGCTCTATAATCCACACATAGTCTCCACCCTCCATCGAATTTCTTCACTAATATGATGGGTGATGCATAGGAGCTGCTGCTTGGACGAATTAAACCTGAGGAGAGCATTTCTTGGATCTGCCTTTCAATCTCAACTTTGTAATGATAGGGTTGTTTGTAGGGCCTGAGGCATACGGGTTTAGCTCCTTCTATCTCTGGAATTTGATGGTCTACTGACCTTTGAGGAGGGAGGCCAACTTGGTCTGCGAATACCTCTGGGTAAGCTTGCAGAATAGTTTGAATATCTTTTTCATTCTCAACCTGATGAAGTGAAGCATTGAGCTGAACATCTTCATTTATCACTTCCTCCAACTGAATTAAGAAGGCTTGGCATGTGTAGCTTCCAAATCTGGCCATCTCTTCTACTTCCATACATTGCAACTGTGGATCTACTATGCCTTGTAACACCTTCTTTTTCCCTGCAGATTCAAACTCCATAGTCATTTTGCTAAAATCCATGAGTACGGGACCCAAAGTTCTCAACCAATGTGCTCCTAAAACCATTTGTGCAGGGCCTAAGGGTAAGAGTAATAGATCTGCTTGAAGAACTTCTCCTTGGACTGCAAAACTGACATTTATCACCTTTCCTTCACTGTACATGCACTGCCCATTCGCCACAGTCACCTTGTACCTAGGTTTTCTAGCAACTTCCAGATGAGCTTTCTCAGCTGTTTGGGGATCTAAGTAATTGTGAGTTGATCCAGTATCAATCAAAATACTAACATCCCTTCCATTGATCTTTCCTTTAACCCTCATAGTTTGGGGATAGACTTGGGATCCAATAAGAGCGTGGAGAGAAATTTCGGGTTGTTCTGTGATGGAGAGGTAGGATTGAGGTGTCTGCAGGTGTTGTGGGTTAGATGATGAGGTGAATTGAGAGTTTGGAACTTCCTGAGCACACACAGCTTCATAATTGGCTTCCTCTTCTTCTTCTTCTAACCCTTCCAGGAAGAAGAATTTCTGACCCTTGCAAATATGTCCTTGCACATATTTTTCATCACAATTGAAACACAGACCCTTGGCTCTCCTCTCCCTTAACTCCTGAGTGCTCAACCTTTTGGGAAACACAGTGGTGTTGGTTGTTGAGGGATTAAGGTAGTTTGCAGGTTTGGAAGTGATTGGTAGAGATGGAATGGTAGTTGAAACTGGTTTGTGTACAAATGGTGTTCTGTAGGTCTTCTTTAAACTAGCTATTTTTTCTTCATAACCTCTCGCCAAGCCCACAGCCTCATTTACATTTTTCGGTCTTTGGGATTTAACATCCCATCGAATTTCACTTCTCAAACCGCTCACAAATGCGCTGAGATAGTGGGACTCTGTCCAGTCCTTTACAAAATTCGATAGACGATCAAATTCTTGGATATAAGTTTCTAATTCACCTTTCTGTTCCAATTTAGTTAGAACTTCTTCGTAGTCATGGAACGCCATGGGGCCAAACCTGTTTATAAGTTCTTCAAGAAAATTTGTCCAAGTGATGTCTGGCAACTTGGGTTTAATATGACGTCGGAACCATTGTGCTGCTCTTCCTCGAAGGTTCAACGCCGCATACTTCAACTTCTTATTCTCTGGTACTTCGTAGAATTCAAGAAATTGTTCAATTCCGCAGATCCACTCAGTTGGATCACCTTCTTCAAACACTGGGAATTCAACTTTGAAAGGAGTTTTGTATATGTGCTCACCCTGACTCAACACTGATGAATTATTGGAGATGGAGTGGGGAAACATTACCTCCCTGTGGAGATCCTATGGATTTGGATGTGGAATATGTGGTGGTGTAGGCAGTAATGGTGGATTGGGAAGACGAGCTTGGGTTTGCCGCATCATCGTCATCAGAGCTCCAATTTGATTCTCCATGCTTGAGAATCTTTCACCGATGCTTTCAGCTATGGACTCTACTCGTTCCGTCAAGTATCCGTTCTGCAGCTGGACCTCCGCCATTTGACTCTTAAGAGTCGTTACGTCTCCTTCCACGGTGGTGCTGCCTTCGTCCCTCCCCTCGCCATCGGAACCAGCTGGCTCTGATACCAGATTGTCAGGTTCGGGAACTCGTCCAGTTCGAGGTCTAGCCATTAATGGAGTTAGAAGAGGTTGAGAAGAAGTGAATTGGGGAAGATGAAGATCAGAGATTGAGGAAGATGAGGATCAGAGATTAGGAGAAGAGTTTGTTATTTCATTTCTTGAAAAAGAACGATTATTACAACAGCTTATATAGGCGCAGGGGAAGTTTGTTACACTACACGACAAAAACAATTACACGTGCAAAGCGCACACTTTCCATCCCCTGCCCTATTCAAATCTAACTATACGTGCAGAATATGTAAAAAGCAGATACACTGATACATTTCTTCTACAGCCAACAAGTTACTTCTACTGCTATCCATGGCTTGCCGATGACCTCTAGAGCTACTCCGACGATGGCTTATGACGACAGTGACCCTGACAGAAGGGGACGGAGTTGGGTGGTTTGCGATCACAGACGCGGCGGGCGAGGGGGCGGAGAGAGGTTGAGCCGCAGCGGGTCGCGGCGGGAGAGGGGGCGGAGAGAGGTTGAGCCGCAGCGGGTCGCGGCGGGGAGGAGGATAAGTGGGAGAGGTGGGCGTTGCGAACCTCGGCGTCGATCGGCGATCGGGGATGGGGCGGCGAGATCCCGGCCGCCACCCCCTCCAAACAGACTAGATCTAGGGGTTTTGTTTTTGTTTTTGTTTTTTGTTTTGTTTTTTTTTTTGGGTTTTTAAACAATTATACCAGTTAGATGGTAATTGTATGTGCTCCTGTCAATTGTTTATAGATTTTTGGCTTTCTAAGAAAGTTGGAATTTGAAAATAACTTTAGTCGTTGTTAAATATATTAATATCAATAGTTACTGCTGAATAAATCTTGGAAGTGTGAAATATCAGAGATCATTCTGAATGGAGGCCATCATAAGCCCTATATTAGTTAAACCATAAATTGTTAAGCGCTCTATGTTAAGCGAAGAGTAGAGCAAAATGCTGGCCTGTATAGGGATATACCTGTGGAGGGTTTCCAATTTCTTGACAGGCTCTATGAGCTGGAAATCCTCCGATCTCTAAACTGAGAACCAGATGCAAATTCTCGATCAGAGACAAATTGCAGACTTAGAAAGCCTCACCTCCCAATCCACATAAATACAAACCTCCCCATAACCATGCTTGTCAGAAATTGACAACAACAATCTGTCTGCAGAATTAGAAGATGATAAGATTGGAGTTTTTTGGTGACAAGGCTGAGTAGCTAGTGGGGTTTGTTGGAGTATGAGGATTGGGGTAGTACTAAGTAAAAACCTACCCTCACGGATTGTTATGAGATTTCCTCTTGCACTTTATTTGCTTCCCATTTAACAATTTGCATATTTCTGGCATGTTTATTATGTTCAATTTAATAGAACAGGGTTTCTATTTTCCACCTTCTCTTCCAAAAAAACAACCCTGATGTACCATCATCTCTCATAGACAGACCACTTTTTTTATGCAAGCCTTTTGGCAAATTGATAGATATGATGGCAAGTCCTAGAAACCACCTTCCCTCTTCTTCTAAACTTTATCCTACATTAGTCGTTTGCTGGATTACTCTAGTTACATGAGCTTTAAGATTTGCAAATGTGCGCAACCCTATCGTATGTACTAAGAGTTAGATACGGTATCTTTATAATTAGTTGTGATTCTCATTTTTTTTTTTTTTTTTGATGTAAGCGGATATAGTCTGACGACACCAGTCATATCAAAAAATATATAAATGAAGCAAAGTACATAGAAGTTTTACGAGCCGTAAAACCAACAAAAACAAGACGCAAAATAAAATAACAAACGAACACTAAATCCAAAAACACAGAAAAGATCCAGCGACAGCAGCGAGCACAACCGGGACGGACCAAAACCACCGACAAAAATACCGACCGAGAAGAACAACGAGCAGCAATTAGGGGCCTATGGATTGATGGGAAGCGATACTGGGAGGCCGACATCCCGCAGCGATCAGCCATCCGCAATAGGGAAACCGAACGTTTGCCCACGGCAAGACAACCATGACGCGCGCCGCAGGGACACGCAAGGAAATGGTCCGCAGAGAAGATAACAACCATCGACACATAGCTATCCAGAGAAGCAGTACCTGCTCAAGAAAAAACAGAGCCCTCTACAGACGATGAGGGAACACAAAACTCCCACCAACGACGAAGCCACTAAAACGGCCTGACAACCAAAAAACCAACCTCCCAGACCACAAAAGCACAGAACATCCATCACAATACATCCAGAACAAAGATAGAAAACACAACTAACCATCATCCATAAACCACAAGGGCTCTAAGAGAGCCAAAGTAAACATACACATAGGCCCCTAAGAACAATCCACTAAGGCCAAAGACGGCAACAAGGCTCGTCCAGAAAGCAGCCAAAACAGGATCAGGAAGTTGTGATCCTCATTTGAATTAATTGTCATTTTCATTTTCATTTGTTTGCTTGTTGGCCCACACGACAAATTTTTTTTGGCTTTGAGCCTGGTAAGGGAGAGGTGATGGTACAAGTAATGACCATCCAAGAAACTGAGATGTTAAACTTCTTTTTGATAAACAGAATAAATGGTTCAGTCAAAAAATGGAATTTTAATTGAGAATGATTCATTTATGACTAAAATTTTGATATTACAATTTACAACTAGGAAAGCAATTGATTCACTAAAAATATAAAAGAGGAAATAATCTCTACATCAAACCACACTTGGTATATTTGAAATTACATAACAGTAACTCAACAATGTACAAGATAATCAAAATCTTGTATAAAGAACTTTCGGAAACTCGTGAGCAATAAATTACCTGTGGTACATTGTTAAACCGCAAAATATGATCAGAAAGAGTTGAGCCAGGAATAACATCTCCTCCAATTGCAATTCCTATGATATTCAAATAGATCCACTATATAGTAATATACTAAGAGTTAGGTACGGTGTTTTGGCTAAAAAAATATAGTACCTTCAAAGATTCCATTTGTCACACAAGTTGGGTTTCGGTGAAAATTAGTCCGCGCGCCAAAATAATCCAGGTACACGAATCCTAAAATTTTGTGCCGAATGGTTGTGACATTTTACACTTAATGTCGCAAATAAAAAGTAAATAAAAACCAAATTTTATTTTTAAAAAACATAATAAATTTGCAACGTTTATTGACAAAACGACTCAAAAACTTGTGATGTTTAGTAATATTTTATCGCTATTTATTTATTTTTAAATTTTTGTTTATTATATTTAAAGGAAATAATATTTGCGAAGAAATTCGGCAATTTGTCGCAGTTTTTGCGATAAATACTTTTTCGTCGCAGAAAAACTGTCGCCAATTGCGACGATTCCTTATTTTATCGCAACACAAACATCGCTAGTTTGTACATTTCTAGTAGTGTTGTTCAAAAAATTAATTAGTATCAAATAAAAATCTAATTTATGAAACCCTAATTTAATTGCTACACATTAGAACCAAATAAGCCTTTCGAGCAAACCTCAAATTAAATAAAGCGACCTATGTCTAAGTGTTTAATTTGTTATAATTAGCCTGCAACCCAAAAGATTCTCTAGAGTAATTGATTTACAACAACTTTATTAATTAGTTGTAAATAACCCGTCTAAAAATTTTACCAGCTAATTTCTTCGAGAACAACTAAAACTTTATTCGCAAAATCATCTAGCTTATTTTTACTCTTTATCTTTACTACACTTTGCTACACAAATAAACATCGATAGGCCACATAAATCAATCATAAAGTAAAACTTAGTTCTATGAAATATGGAAATACTCAAAATATGGGCATGCAACTATGAATTATAGCTTGTTAATACTTTAGTAAATTGCCTTCACTTCTCATCCAATACTCAAATATGGAAATGAAACTAACGACGATAAAAAGGTTACCTACTTCATGTTGCAAAAATCTTAACCTCAAATTTTGCATCTTGCTCCTACTTCTCCTCTTGGGCATTCAAGCGAACAAGTCATGTGCAGCAAGTTTTCTCCTTTAGCACCCCAATTACATGTATCATCCAAGAAAACAATTAATTTTTAATATTTTGCACGTGCATTGCACGCAAAAATTTTGTGCACTTTGGTTCCAAATATTTTTTGGAGTCATGAACATTTTTTTTCTCCTCCTTTAGTCACAATTGTATGTTTTATTTTTAAATTAAACCCATTAGGCCTAAATCCACTTTTCTAGCCCACACAAAATTAATTACAAATTGAGGTCGATGACTTTTCTACACTTAAATGAACATTTAAAAATCTAGTACACTTGTCATGTGTAACATACACCTACATTTAATTTAATAACAATTAATAATAGAGTTTATATGAGAAGTAGTTTGCACATAGGGTGCACGTGCACGTGTTTGTGCACTAATGAGATGTGGTTGGCCTGTGGAGAATGAGGAAGAGTGGGGAGTGTTGTGTGCGAGTGGGAAGTTATTTTGGGAAGTGGGGAGCTTTTTGAACCACAAAATTCTCCTATAAATAGCCCCCTCCTTTTACATGAAAAACACACAAACTCAAATAAAACATTAAAAGGGAAGGAAAGAGGGAGATTTCGGTTTTTCATTGCTAGAGGAGGAGAAGGCCGGAATTTTGTGCTTGGGAGTTTTGGAGGATTTTTTTGGGAGTTCTACTTACTATTTGGATCAAGAAAGAGGTGGGTGTTTCTTTTACTTTCTAGTTGTTTGTAGTATGCATGCTTAGATAAATTGTGTTTGAAATGAAAATTTTGGTATGAGTTCTTTAATTTTTAAATTAACTTGTTAGGATGCATGTTGTGTTGACATCTAGAGTTTTAGTAGTAGATAAACAGGAGAAATTAATGCATGCTAGTTGAAAATTTCAATATCGAATTGTTATATTGTCAAATTAAAATTCTATTTAGAGCATGTTGTAGTGATGTTAGGCATATGGTAATATGCCATGATTAAATGATGTATACAAATTGTACGTGTGTAAAAAAGTTGTTAAGTTTCATATGCAATTAGAGGTGAACTATAAGTTAATGGAGATGTGAGATTCTTCATAAACTAAGAATAATGGCTAAAAGAAAATATTCATGCTAATTTGTTATAAAGAGTAATCAATTTTACAAATTTAAGTATATGAGTGTAAGATTTCTAAAAGTGATTATTTACGTTAATTTGTGAACAACTTCATGCTACTATTGACAAAATTAGGGGAAAACCATTTCTGGAAGTTAGAAATGAAATTTAGTACTATTAATTATGATAGAAGACGATAGAAATCAAAATAGATGAACAAATTAAAATTAGATGAAAACAGAGAGTTGAGTTAAAAGGTTCCGAACCCATATATTATCAGATAGAGCGTTTGGGCATACTGGCTAGTGTGCGTGGCACTGGCTCTGTGCTGTGGGTGTTTGGTTGTGGGTTCGAGTCTTGAGAGGCTATGTTTTTTCACAAAAATTCATTTTTTTATAAATTCACAGTAGGATCAGTATACAAACAACTAAATGGGTTTCTCACCACCATAGTGAGTTGGCTCATTGGTTGGGCTTGCGGTTGACTAGCTGATGACTTTGGGTTCAATCCCGGCCTTACATAGAATGTGCTTTTAATTTTATTTTTGGAGATTTTCAAGTCTTAAAATATGGAAAATTTCATAAAAATAATTTAGAATATTATTAGAACACTTGAAAATAATTCACACACCCTCTAAGATATATTTTGAGAATTAAAAGTCATATTAATATTAAATAATGTTTTAGATGAGTTTTGAATGCAAATTTAAAGGGAAATGTACATGACTAGAAATATTTAAGAGTTGGTTGTAGAATACAAATTTCGAATACTCTTTTGTGAAAATTTTATGGATATTGATCCATTGAATTGAAGAAATGATCGAGGTGGTTTATAATAAAACCAAAGCATAAGTATGAGATTAAAATCAGGAATTTGTAGTGATTAATCTTAAAGAGATTTTGTATTAATAAATAGTGTTTTAATCTTAAAGAATTTTTGTATTAAGAAATACACTTGAAGTATAGAAACCCATGGAAAAGGTTCTATTAATTGAAAGAGCATTGAATATCATTAAAGTGAATAGTTTGGTTTGTTAACCAAGAAATTGTCTAAAAGAATTTGATTTGATAAATTATTATCGAATGTTGCTATAAGAAGTTGAATACTTCATAATCTATAAACATAAGGGAAGTGGATAAAGAAGTAATGAATAATATGTTTATTTTGAGGTTAGATGTAACCTAAGTGATCTCTATATTGAGATGATTGTTGGAATTTAGAGGCTGAGCGAGACCCGTAGTGACCGGCATTTTGTGAATAAAGAAATTTGAGAAGTAGCCAGTGTGGGCTAATGTTCTCGTGTGTTGATTTAAGTCCTGTAAGGTAAGCTAGCTCTAGGTTGTGATAATTATAATTAAACCTAAGGATATGCACTAGGAGAAGATGTGATGAAACTTGGGCAAACGTAAGTGGGGCTCCTCTATATAGTCTGACGGTGGACTCCCGGACTATAGACCTAGTTTGATGGTGGACTCCGGGACTATGGTTGGTTGCGATGTGAGACGAGCCTTAATTAAATTCAGGACTACAATTGATTGGACAGTGGAATCCAGGATAATGAATAGTCGAGCGGATGGGAGGCCGATCTCCAATGTATATGCTTATACCGGGGCTAGAGGGGCACTTGCGGGATGTTCGCATGACGAGGATTCTTTATGGTTTGACGGTGGACTCTGGGACTGGAATCCGTACTCGTGGAATGTCTAAATTTTCTTTTGTTACCGTAGTAGATTATGCATGGCGGGGGAGTAAACCCTATATTGTGGAGTACGTTAAGAGCTTGCCCTCAGACCTATATAGTATGAGATGCATAGAATCCGAACAAGTATGCATTAGTGTCATCGTAGTGTAATATCTGCATTATGCATTAAGTCATATCATACACTGACACTACTAGGATAGTCATTTTTTCTGTTTGCATTCAAGTTTGTGTTTGATAAAGTAGATGATGTTGATTCTTGATTTTGATGATTACAACACAATGCAAAGTTTGTTGTGCTACTTCTTATATATTACAGGATATACACAAAGACAAAATGTTCTAACAAGCTTTACAAGGTTCTTAAAGCAAGTTGATCAAGCAAAGCTACAAACAAAGCTCTTATAGCTAATTGATCAAGAAAGCTACAAGGTTGTCAGCTTCAAAGAAAAAGACGAAGGCTAAAGCTCCATCTCAAGACTCAAGACTCAAGACAAGACCTGTGCTTATGTTGTATTAAGTGTCTTATAACAATTGTAACTTTTTTATTTCGTTTGAGTCTTAGAAATTCTGTAATAGCCTTGTCACACACACTCACACATATCTTTAAAATAATTGAGTGTTTTTCAAACTTAAAAAGATCGAAACAATATTGAAAAAGCTCAGTTGTTAAGTACCAGTCGATCACCATTAGGCACCAGTCGATTGTCCTAGTACGAAACTGTTTGAACTTATTCAAACTCTGACCATTCGACTCATAATGGCAACCCAGTCGACTGTTCAAGTTGTTTCGACAGTTTACTGATTTCAAAACTTGATTTTTCAAATTCAAAAGTTTTATTTCCGTTGGTTGACAATTGGTACAACTGCTTCTCAATGTCCAGTGATTCTAACTCTATAAATAGAGTGTAGAAATCACTTGAAAAAGGTTACAACAACAAGACAATACTCACTTTTACAAGCTTTCAAGTACTTATTTTAAAAAAGTGTACAAGAGTTCACAAGCTTTCAAATCCTCTAAGTTTTTGGTTCTCTGAAATCAGTCTAGTATAACAGTGATTTCATTTTAGACTGATTTCAGAAGTTGACCTAATAGCCACGCACAGAATCACATTCACAATAAGGCTATAGGTTGATTGTAAACTTTTTGTTGTTGTTCTTCACTCTCGGGTTGTGAGAGTGGTTCCTCTCGGTTGGAGAGTAGGGCTCTAGGGTGTAGAGTCAGGTTTTCACTCTTGGTGGAAGAGTTGGTTGCTTTCTATAGTGGTGAGAAAGGACTACGGGTTGGACAAGGTTGTTGTCTAACGCCATAGGGTATTCTTGTACATTTTTCAAGAATAGTGGAAAATCTCAAGTGGGTTGCTTGCGGATTGGATGTAGGTCGGGAGGACCGAACCAGGATACATCGTGTATACTCTGTGGTTGTATTTCTTTGAACTTGCATTTCATTTACTTGGTTTTTTAAGTTCTCTGTGAAACTTGTCTGGACAGTCGACTGTGTCCCTTTTTAAGTCGACTGATCAGACTTGTACTACATTCTCTCTGAAAACTTGCCTGGTAAGTCGATTGGTTCTTCTATAAGTCGACTGATCAGACTCGTCTTAAAATATTCTTCTTAACTATTGCCCCGGTCGACTGGTTTCTCTTTTCAAGTCGACTGGACTGAAGAAAAAGTTCAATTCCGCAATTATTTTTATAAAACACTATTCACCCCCCCTCTAGTATTTCTTACCTTGCTACAGGATCCAATAATTGGTATCAGAGCCTGGTTGAGTGCAATGGCAACTACTTCCAATGCAAATCAATACCATGAAGGCCAATCTACACAAAGGTCACCCTTCTTCGATGGAACCAATTACAACTATTGGAAGTGTAGAATGAAGATCTACCTTCAGTCCATCAACTATGAAATATGGAACATGACAGAAACTGAGTACACTGCTCCTATCATTCCATATGCACAATGGAACGACGACATGAAGAACTAAACAATGAACAATGCAAAGGCAATGAGTGCGCTATTTTGTGCCCTTACAAAGGAGGAGTTCAACCGTGTATCCAATGCAACAACCGCACATCAAATTTGGCACACACTATAGGTAACTCATGAAAGAACAAATAAAGTAAAAGAATCTAAAATATCTGTTCTTTTTCACAGGTTTAAAATGTTCCGCATAAACAAAAATGAGAATGTGTCCGAGATGATTACAAGGTTCACAGACATTACCAATTCACTCGTGGCACTTTGAAAGACATACACTCAAGCCGAGATGGTGAGGAAGGTACTTCGTGCACTAACCCCGAATGGGAGAAGAAGACCACCGCCATAAAAGAGGCCAATGATTTAACACAACTTTCTCTTGAAAATCTTGTGGGAAATCTTATGGCTTGTGAGGTACAACTTGAAGAGCGCAAGAAGGATGCCGAACCACAACAATCAAAGAAGAAGACATTAGCATTCAAAGTCATGTCGGGCTCCGAGAATGAAGAAGAAGATGAGGAAGAG
Organism: Hemerocallis citrina; assembly: GCA_017893485.1. Taxonomy (NCBI): domain Eukaryota; kingdom Viridiplantae; phylum Streptophyta; class Magnoliopsida; order Asparagales; family Asphodelaceae; genus Hemerocallis; species Hemerocallis citrina. Next base: position 232,319,018 of record CM030358.1, read on the forward strand.
ATTGCCATGTTCACGAGAAAGTTCAAAAAGTTCCTAAGAAAAAGTAAGTTTAATTCAAAATCTAAGGAATCCAATGAACCTCCAACTTTTTTCAGGTGTAACAAGACATGCCATATGAAGAAGAATTGCCTACTAGAGAACGCAGAATTTAAGGAAAAGGCGTCCAATTTCAAGAAGGACAAGTACACAAAGAACAAGTTCGTGAAGAACAAAAGGCATACCAAGCAACTTGGGATGACAGCGATTCTTCGTTGGAAGAAGAAATTGATGAGACAAACGTGGCTGCAAACGTGTATTTTATGGCGTCTCAAAATCAAGTAAGTAATGAGTATGATTCTAATGATTTACTTGATGCTTTCAATGAAATTTTTCAAGAACTTAAAAAGGAAAAGATTAGAGTTAAGAACTTAGAGAAAGTTAATCAAATACTTTCTCAAGAGAATCTTAACCTTGATAAAGAAGTAAAGCCCTTAAATTCTCGTCTTTCTAGTTTAGATATGGATCTTGAGTCTCTAAAGAAAAATTATGCAGAGTTATCCAAAAACGTATCTAAATTTAATAAAGGAAAAGAGAATTTAAATGATGTTCTTCAAATTCAAGTGCAATCTTGTCAAAAGTTTGGACTTGGTTTTAAAAAGCCCCTTGAAAAATCTCATTCTTCTAAGAACACTAGTGTAAATAAACCTGTATCTATTTTCACAAATTGTGACCCAGATCTTGCAGATAGCATAAACTTTATGAGTTTTTTGAAAAGCCTAAAACTGTAAGTTTTCATGATAAAGGTAAATCTAAAGTTCAGACAAGTCGACTGCACCCAGCCACTAATCGCCTGTCCAGAGATACTGAGTCTCATTCAACGAGACAAATACCTCAGATAAGTCAACCTATACTACCTCCCAATCGACTGAATAATAGTAAAAGTCAACTGAAAGGTACTGTAAAGTTGACTGGACAGAGCAAATATGTATGGGTTCCAGTTAACCTGAGTTCGAAAGATAGAATTGCTTATATTAATTCATATATTTTTACTGTATGTAATTCTGCTAATTTTATTTCTGCTTATTATGGTGGAAAATCAAACTCATCATGGATTTGGTTTTCCACAAACTAATCTATTTTTGACCCAATGAAAAGGGTACCATATTCACATTGAATATTTTATAGGTACCTAAGAGAGATCATTGGATACTTGACAGTGGATGCTCGAAGCACATGACTGGTCATGCCAACCTCCTATCTTCCATACAAAATATTGATGGAGGGACAGTCACATTTGGTGACAACAATAAAGGAAAGGTCATAGGAATTGGTATGGTCGGTAAGCACACTAACCCCTCTATAAAAGATGTCTTATTAGTTAGTGAACTTAAGCATAACCTGTTAAGTATTAGCCAACTTTGTGATAAGGGTTATAAAATCATGTTTGAAAAAGATGCATGTTTAATTTATGATTCTACCATGCAAAATATAATTTTTCAAGGTTTTAGGAAAAATAACATTTATGAATTGTGTTTAAAAACATATGAGTTTTCGAATGATTTTTGCTTAGTAGCTTCTAATAATGATTCTTGGCTTTGGCATAGACGTTTTGGCCATCTGAATATGAAAACCTCTCTAAATTGTCTAAGTACAACCTAGTTAAAGGGCTGCCAAGACTATCCTTTAAAAAGGATAAGTTATGTGATGAATGTCAACTAGGTAAACAAATTAAATCTACTTTTAAAACAAAAGAAGTAATTTCTACTAGTAGGCCGCTCGAATTAATTCATATGGATTTATTTGGCCCTACTAGAGTTGCTTCTTTAAATAAAAGTAGGTATGTTTTTGTTTTAGTAGATGATTTTTCACGATTCACTTAGACTTTCTTTTTAAAACATAAGAATGATGCTTTTGAACAATTTGCTAATTTTTGTAAACGAATTCAAAATCAAAAGTCTCTAACCATAGTCATTATTATAAGTGATCATGGTGGAGAATTTGAAAATGAAACGTTTGCAGAATATTGCAACAAGAATGATATAACTCATTCATTTGCATTTTCTAGAGCTTCACTACAAAATGGAGTGGTTGAAAGGAAGAATAAGACTTTGTAAGAATGTGCACGTACCATGCTTGTTGAAAGCAATTCATCTAAGTATTTTTGGGCTGAAGCCGTTGCTACAGCTTGTTATGTTTTAAATAGAATTTTGATTAGGCCTAAGCTAAAGAAAACATGTTATGAGCTATTTTTTGATAGAATTCCTAAGGTCTCTTATTTTAAAATATTTGGTTGTAAGTGTTTAATTCTAAACACTAAGAATAATTTAGATAAGTTTGATCCTAGATCCAATGAGGGTATCTTTACAGGATACTCAAATAGAAGTAAGACATATATAATCTTCAACAAGTCAACAATGACTATTGAAGAATCCATGCATGTTGCATTTATTGAATCTCTGTCTTCATCGACTTTAATTGAAGATGATGAAACTAATTCATCACCTTTAAATAAAGTAATTACATCTTTAGAACAAACTAGTCTTGTGGATAAGTAGACCGATAAGGAAGTCAAGTCGACTGCTGTAAATCAGTCGACTGATGGACTTGTCAAGTCGACTGATCCAGTTGTGATGTCTCCAACTTTACCAAAATCCTTTGTTAAAGTTAGAGATCATCCTCATGACTTAATAATTGGTGACATTTCACATGGTATTCAAACGAGATCACATGTTAATATGATATCTCACACAGCTTTCCTGTCGGATTTTAAACCAAAGAATATACAAGAAGCATGTGAGAATGAATTTTGGATGAATGCCATGCAAGATGAGTTGAACCAATTCATAAGGAATGATGTATGGGATTTAGTTCCACGACCTCCTGATCATACTATAATTGGTACTAAATGGGTATTCAAGAATAAGTTAGATGAATCAGAATAAGTTGTTAGGAACAAAGCTAGACTAGTTGCTCAAGGGTATAATCAAGAAGAAGGCATAGATTTTGATGAAACATATGCTCATGTTACTAGATTAGAATCAAGTCGTATCTTATTATCTTTTGCTTACTTTATGAATTTTACACTCTTTCAAATGGATGTTAAAAGTGCATTCCTTAATGGGTTTATAAAGGAAGATGTTTATGTTAAACAACCACCAGGTTTTGAACATGAACAATTCCCAAACCACATTTTTAAATTGAAAAAGGCTTTATACAGTCTTAAAGAAGCACCTCGTGCTTTGTATGATCGATTGAAGACTTTTCTTTTAAAAACAGGTTTTGAAATAGGTAAAATAGATACTACTTTGTTTATTAGAAGAATTAAGAATGATATTTTAATCATACAAATATATGTTAATGACATAATTTTCGGTTCTACTGATAGTAATCTATGTCAAGAGTTTGCTAACACCATGAAAAACAAGTTTGAGATGAGTCACATGGGTGAACTCAATTATTTCCTTGGACTACAAATTAAGCAGTCACATAATGGCATATTTATTAATCAAGGATGCTAAGAAATTACTCAAACGGTTTAACATGGATAGTACTAGTAGTAAGACCACACCTATGGCTACTACCACTACCCTTGACAAAGATGAATTAGGTAAGAGTGTCGATAAGAAACTTTATCGAGGTATGATTGGCTCACTCTTATATATAACTGCTAGTAGACCGGACATTATGTTTAGTGTATGTTTGTGTGTTAGATATCAGTCAAGTCCTAAAGAGTCCCACTTAAAAGCTGTGAAACGCATTTTAAGATATATTAAAGGCACGTCTGATTATGGTCTATTTTATCCACGCACCGCCAACTTTCAACTTTTGTCATATAGTGATGCAGATTTTGCCGGTAGTAAAATTGACCGCAAGAGCACTAGTGGGACATGTCACTATTTAGGACATTCACTAGTCTCTTGGTACAGTAAGAAGCAAAATTCGGTATCCCTATCTACTACAGAAGCTAAATATATCGCTGCAAGTTTGGCTTGTGCCCAAATTTTGTGGATGAGACAAACCCTATTAGACTATGGTATTTTATTTGAAAAAACTTCAATAATGTGTGATAATACCAGTGCCATTAACTTATCTAAAAATCCGGTTCAATACTCACATACGAAACATATTGATATTCAACATCATTTTTACGTGATCATATTTTAAAGGGAGACATTTCTTTAGACTTTATTTCTACTGATAAACAGGTAGCTGAGATTTTTACCAAACCTCTTAAGGAAGACACCTTTATCACTTTAAGAAGAGAACTAGGGATTTGTAGTTTTCATGATGTTTCTTGAATTTTTTCTAGTAAGTCGACTTACAAGTATTGTTCAGTCGACTGCCAAGTATCTTTTTCTAATTTTTTTCTGAGTTTTATGCTCTGGACAGTCGACTGTCATAGTACCCAGTCGACTGACCAGTTGTATTAATACTATTTTTATATTTTTTCTATGTATTTCCTACTTATTTTTGCATTTTCTATCTATTATGTAACCGTTTGAACTAAGCCTATTATCTTTTTATATAAATGTCATTGTGCTATGTATTATTTTTGTGGTTTATTTTTTCTCTCCATGTTTTTTTTGTTGATGACAAAGGGGGAGAAAATATAAGCTATAATCTTTATGTTGTTTTGTGTTATGTTTTGGTGATGCATATCTTTGTGTATGTCTTTGTCCTTGTTTTTTTGCATGTTTTCACACCTATGCATGTTTTAAATCTTTGTGTATGTCTTTGTGCATGTCTTTGTGCATGTTTTTGTGCATGTTTTCACACCTATGTATGTTGTACATTTGATAGGGGGAGCATGTGATCATTTGTAATATTTATTTCCATTATTGTAAGCTATTGTGTTGTCATCATCAGAAAGGGGGAGAATGTTGGTTCTTGATTTTGATGATTACAACACAATGCAAAGTTTTTTGTGCTACTTCTTATATATTACAGGATATACACAAAGACAAAATGTTCTCACAAGCTTTACAAGGTTCTTAAAGCAAGTTGATCAAGCAAAGCTACAAACAAAGCTCTTATAGCTAATTGATCAAGAAAGCTACAAGGTTGCCAGGTTCAAAGAAAAAGACGAAGGCTAAATCTCCATCTCAAGACTCAAGACTCAAGACAAGACCTATGCTTATGTTGTATTAAATGTCTTGTAACAATTATAACTTTTTTATTTCTTTGAGTCATAGAAATTCTGTAATAGCCTTGTCACACACACTCACACATATCTTTAAAATAATTGTGTGTTTTCCAAACTTAAAAAGATCAAAACAAGATTGAAAAAGCTCAGCTGTTAAGTACCAGTCGACCGCCATTAGGCACCAGTCGACTATCCTAGTACGAAACTGTCTGAACTTATTCAAACTCTGACCAGTCGACTCATAACGGCAACCCAGTCGACTGTTCAAGTCATTTCGACAGTTTACTGATTTCAAAACTTGATTTTTCGAATTCAAAAGTTTTATTTCTGTTGGTTGATAGTTGGTACAACTGCTTCTCAACATCCAGTGATTCTAACTCTATAAATGGAGTGTAGAAATCACTTGGAAAAGGTTACAACAACAAGACAATACTTTCTTTTGCAAGCTTTCAAGTACTTATTTTCAAAAAGAGTACAAGAGTTCACAAGCTTTCAAATCCTCTAAGTTTTTGGTTAACTGTCGCCCCAGTCGACTGGACCGAAGAAAAAGTTCAATTCTGCAATTATTTTTATAAAACACTATTCACCCTTCTCTGGTGTTTCTTGCCTTTCCTACAGGATCCAACAGATGAATCGCTGTATTATAGTATTGCGTCAGTTGTATACAACTGCGTGCCTACAGTTTTTCAGTGCAGGACTTGGATTAGCAAATGACATAAAGATGAGTTAATACTGATGATTATTTTCAGATTAAAGTTGTTGAATGTGAAAATTGTATATTTTTTTCTAACTTCAGCTGTGTATTTTGTAACAGACAATGTGTAATGAAAAAGTTTTAAAATTTCTTGTAAATTTGTACGAATTGAAGTAAAAGATCCTGTTGTGCTACGAATTACATGTATTTGGAATTTGGGGCGTTACAGTTTGGTATCAGAGCCGAATTTAATGAGTAGTGCAAATTTACAAGGACGACACATTAGGGTGGATATTAGAAGTGTGAGTTCAGTTTATAGAGATTTAAGTGTAAGTTGATTTATATTTGTGTTGCTCTATTCACTGATGTCTTCTCCCTTTTCCTATAAGATGGCTGATAACCAAGACTCATTGGACGAAGTAGAATGGTTCTTTGAAGACCCTGAAGAAGAGGAAGAACCCGAAGAAGAAGAAGAAGAACCTAAAAAAGAAGAAGACCCAGAAGAGGAAGAGGGAGAATTGCCCGAATCTCGGGAGATCACTCCACCCATTTGATTCCCCAGATGAATCCTCGGATAAAGATCCGATTCGAGACTAAAAGGACCACATCATCGCTTCTCTTCGGAAGCAATTGATCATCCATAAGTGGAGAGTAAACCACATGGAAGCTCATCATGCGGAGGACAAGCAGAACATCGTAGCACTAAGTCAGCGAGTGTGGGAACTGGAGAAGTGTCAACACAGGAATGCTCGGCATTTCACCCAGATAGACAACAAAACTCGTTGGGAAAAGCAAGAATGCCATCAAAGATGCGAGGAGATGCAAAAGGAAATAGTTGAACTACGGGGAGAGCTCAGAGAAGCCAAGAGGAACTGTAGAATCTAGACTACTTTATGTTTAGATTTTTGTGGTGTTTTATGTATAGATGTATGGACGAGTTTTATTTCTGAATGTATAAAGTTTATTTTTGGAAATAAATAAATTATGCTGGAAGAAAAGTCTATGTTGTTGCTGCTTTTTGGTGATTAATGAAGTTTATGACCCAGAAATGGCTGGACGAAGAACACAAAATGGTGAAAGATCCAGCAGAAGGCAACTGCCTTGATTTTTAGACAGAACTGGCCCGAGTGTACCAGACTCTCAACACCTTTGCCACAAGTGTGAACCGAAACACCAGGGTAGGGCAGGCAGTGCAAGTCCCAGAGGCTATTAATTGGTGGAATCATTCAAGCGGATGAAACCACCTATTTTTTAGGGTAAGGCAGATCCTGATGCAGTAGACAGTGGATCTGGTAGATCGAAACAGTGTTTGAGGTCTTGGAGACTCGAGAGGCTAGCAAGGTGAAGCTGGCCACCATTTAGTTGAAAAAGGATGCTGGGGTCTGGTGGCAGTCCATGAAGCGAACCCTGGGAGATAAACCTATTATCTGGGAAGACTTTCTGGAATAGTTCCGCAACCGTTACTTCCCGATGGATGTGTAGGAGAAAAAGGCAATGGAGTTTCTGAGCCTGCAATAGGGGAGCTTGTCAGTTAGGGAGCATGAGACTAAGTTCATCCGGCTCTCAATGTAGAACCCCGTATTTTCAAATATTATTTTATTATTTGAAAATGAATTTAAATGAATTTCTGAGGATTTAATTGATATTTTCTAAAAAGATCTATCTTTTGTACACGTGCAAAACACGTGCAAATGAGTTTTGAGATGCTTGAAAAATTAAGAATTCTTTATGAAAAATCATTATTTATTATTTTGGAATTATGTAGTATTTTTCCGGATTTTTCTGAATTTAATTAGTACTATTTGCAAATTTTAATAAAAGAAGGGCTTATTTGCAAAATTGACAATTTTAAGGGTTGAAGTGCAAAATGTATTTACTGGACTTTCCGATCAGTATTTGTTAAGGTATAGAAGTATATTTTCATATAAATCCTAATTTTAATAAATTATGAGATAAATTTCCAAAAGAAGATATATACATATATAATTGTATTTGGATGGATTGTTTTGCAAATGTAATTCCTAAACCCTAATACTTGATCCCGGCCTATATAAGAGAGTTTGCAGCCGTCATTCGCTGCACAACTCAGATCTTATTATATTTCTATTCTCTTGGTGATTGAAGAAGGAGTTCTTGGATCTAGCAAGAGGAAGGCTTGTGGATTCTTCTTGATTCTAAAAAGGTGAGTGATATGAACTTGCTTTGTTTATGTGAATGCTTATATGTTGTTTGTTTTGATAATTTGTATCTTGCATATGGTCGATGCACTGGTTGTTATTATTTTATTCATATGAAATCTAAGATAGATTAGTAGATCTCGATTGACAATTCTTGATTGTTTGAAATATGTTAAGATTTGATTATGACTATAAAATAAGAAATTGGATGGATGAATCTCTGGGCCTTGTGATTACGAATTGGATTAGATGTGAGTTGAGGAAGAAAATTGGTATTGAGATAGACTCCAGTATTGTTTATTGATTACAGACCTAATTTGTAAGATCTGTAGGCCGACAGTCGACTGGGTCTATGTATCAGTCGACTGGTACGACCCAGCTATTGTATCTTTAGTTTTTCTCGAAAATCCGTTCTGGACAGTCGACTTAGACCCTTCTCAGTCGACTGGTACACTTAGAATTTATTTTTCAAAGTTATCGTAGAATTTCTCTCGGGTAAGTCGACTTATGTTTTTATAAGTCGACTTATGTTCTTATAAGTCGACTTATGTCTCCTTTTAAGTCGACTTATGTTTTGATAAGTCATCTTATACTTTTGATAAGTCTACTTATGATTTTTATAAGTCATCTTATACTTTTGATAAGTCTACTTATGATTTTTATAAGTCATCTTATACTTTTGATAAGTCTACTTATGATTTTTATAAGTCATCTTATATTATTGATAAGTCTACTTATGATTTTTATAAGTCATCTTATACTTTTGATAAGTCTACTTATGATTTTTATAAGTCATCTTATATTATTGATAAGTCTACTTATGATTTTTATAAGTCATCTTATACTTTTGATAAGTCTACTTATGATTTTTATAAGTCATCTTATATTATTGATAAGTCTACTTATGATTTTTATAAGTCATCTTATACTGTTAGCACTTGGATTGTTCTTGAGAAATTATTGGTAATTGCTTCGGGTGAGTCGACGGATGGTTGATTAAGTCGACTTACTTGTTATAATCTTGGATATTGGTTCTCGAGGCAGTCGACTTATTACAGAATAAGTCGACTGGTTCTGATGAGTTTTCACGATCTTGAGGGTTCTTGTTACCGTTAGTTTATTTGTAGATGAATATGTTCGTCGGTGTAATAGTCACTATTGGTGATGCATGCCGGGTACGTATTCGATCTATACCTTCTTAGTTTATTTGTAGATGAATATGTTCGTCGGTGTAATAGTCACTATTGGTGATGCATGCCGGGTACGTATTCGATCTATACCTTCTTAGTTTATTTGTAGATGAATATGTTCGTCGGTGTAATAGTCACTATTGGTGATGCATGCCGGGTATGTATTCGATCTATACCCTCTTTAGTTTTGTAGATGGATATATGGGTATCCGATCTATGGCATTATTGGTGATCGATTGTTGGACACATCGTGGTATTGAGACTTATTGAGAGATGGGCATATTCAGAGAGGTGAGGATTATTGTTGTTCTGATCAGTCGACTGGTCCTTTGAACAGTCGACTGTTCTGTACAGTTGAGTTGTACATATTTTGAGAGAGATTGATTGATGGATATTTGATCGATGTTATTGTTTCTCGACTTGACTTCACGCTCGTACTGGCCTATCGTTCTTGTTTCAGATTATATGTTCAGTTTATGTATTTTGTTCAGTACATGTTGCTTATGTTTATTTGTTTGTTTATGTTTGTTGTTTATATCACTCACACCATTTATGGCTGACCCCGTAGTTTTGGGGGTTAGAGTTCAACTCTAGCCTCACATGTTGCAGGTTATTGCTTAGAATTGGAGGCTTGGATGCTTGGGTTAGCTTTAGAGAGTATGAGTGAGATGATAGAGCCATGCGTAATTTTGTAAAGAATAGTGTTGTAAAAGAATTATTGTAATGTAAGGTGTTTGTATTTCCGCTGCAATTTGAAAAGATTATTGTAATAAAGATTTGGAATAAAATGATTTGAGTTTTTGGCTATGTATGTTGTTACATTGAAGTGGATCGCTGGGAAAGTGCCACGTATTTTCTAAAGTTTCGTATTTAGAAATTCGGGGCGCTATAGTTTGGTATCAGAGCGTGCTTCAATAGTAATAATAGACATAGTATGAAAACCAACCTAGGTGTGGACACTAGAGAGTGAGTACCTAGGTGTGGACATTAGAAGTGTGAGTATCACATAGAGTTAAACATGATGTCTTGGTTTGTGGTATTGTTATGGTTTTGCCATAGGATATTGATGTGAGTTTGAATTGTGTGTGTGATGCTCTAACTTTACCCTCGTTTTGCAGTATTCGAAATGGTTGCACCCAGGAGCAGGAATGGAGGCAACAATGAGGATGGTTCTGGTAGTTCCCAAGGAAATGGGATCGACCTTGAAGCTGAGTTTGCCAAAGTATATCAGACGTTGAATACGTTGATGGCACTCAATGTGGCGCAGCAGCAAGCGCAGCAGCAGAATCCGCCGCCAAATCATGGAGCTGGTCATGGATTGGTGAATGCCGACCCTATAAAGCAGATCGAATCCTTTAAGAGGATGAGGCCGCCAGTCTTTGAGGGGCAAGCTGATCCAACAGCGGCAGATGACTGGATTAGGAAGATGCAGACGATCTTCGAAGTGTCGGAGACTCCTGAAGCTAGCAAGGTGAAGTTAGCTTCGATGCAGTTGGAGAAAGATGCAGGTATCTGGTGGGAGTCGCTGAAGAGAAATTTGGGAGATCAGCAGCTGACATGGGAAGCTTTTCTGGAGGAGTTCAGAGATCGCTTCTTTCCTCTGGATGTACAGGAGAAGAAGGCGACTGAGTTCTTGAACCTTCAGCAGGGTAGCATGACCGTGCGGGAGTATGAGACTAAATTTGCTCAGCTTTCGCGGTATGCGCCAGAGTTAGTTGTCGACGAGGCAAAGAAGGCCAAAAAGTTTGAGCAGGGCTTGAGGCCAAACTTGAGGTCAAGGATGGTTCCATTGGGCATCAGAAGATTCGACAAGCTTGTCAGGAGAGCAGCTATGACCGAGGAAGATATGGATCAGTCCCGGGCTAAGCAAGAGACTTGGAACAAGAAGAAGAGGCCAGCAGAAGATCAGGAAGGGAAGGAGTTCCCAGTGAAGCAGAGCAAGCCCAGTGATCCAGTGCAGAAGGCACCAGCAACTCGGGAGGTGACTTGTTATTTCTGTAGGCAGACAGGACATTTCAGGTCAGAATGTCCGAAGTTGGCAAAGCAGACTTGTTTTCAATGTGGTCAAGTAGGGCACATTCGACAACAATGTCCACAGCTGAAGAAAGAGAATGCAGAGAAAGACAAGGATCCGAAGCAGGGACGAGTGTTCGCGTTGACTGAAGATGCGGGCAATCCAGAAATATGATCTGTGTGTGCAGGAATTTATTCTTTTGTATTAAGTAAAACTTTATTTTGGAATAATTGAAGATTGAGTATTTTCTTCATGTAACAATTTATTTGGATTAACAGAATAAAGACAGAGTTTTATTTAATACTATTTTCTTGCATACGATTGTATCGCCCATTTATTGCTAGTCTTAGTGTGGATCTTGAGGTGTTCCCAAGCAAGGTCTTGAGGTGGCTATCCTTAGTCGTGTCTTTTCTAAGGAGGGAGTGGCCACTGATTCTTGGAAGGACGAAGCAGTTGTGGAAGGTCAGAGTTGGATGCAGGAGTTCAGTAGTTGTTGCAGCGTGGCTTCCGATGGCAAGTTATCAGAGTCGCGCAGCGGAAGATTGTCTTTTCTGAAATCTTGCATGAAGTTGTTTCTTATGTATGATGTGTTTGTTTTGTTGGAATGCATTCTTTTACGTGATTGTATTTCCTAAAGTTATATTTCTATCTATGAGTTTTCAATCGTTATTAGTGGGTTGTTCGGACCTCATTAGCCGTAGTTCTGAGGACAGAACTCTTCTAAGGAGGGAGTGATGTAGAACCCCGTATTTTCAAATATTATTTTATTATTTGAAAATGAATTTAAATGAATTTCTGAGGATTTAATTGATATTTTCTAAAAAGATCTATCTTTTGTACACGTGCAAAACACGTGCAAATGAGTTTTGAGATGCTTGAAAAATTAAGAATTCTTTATGAAAAATCATTATTTATTATTTTGGAATTATGTAGTATTTTTCCGGATTTTTCTGAATTTAATTAGTACTATTTGCAAATTTTAATAAAAGAAGGGCTTATTTGCAAAATTGACAATTTTAAGGGTTGAAGTGCAAAATGTATTTACTGGACTTTCCGATCAGTATTTGTTAAGGTATAGAAGTATATTTTCATATAAATCCTAATTTTAATGAATTATGAGATAAATTTCCAAAAGAAGATATATACATATATAATTGTATTTGGATGGATTGTTTTGCAAATGTAATTCCTAAACCCTAATACTTGATCCCGGCCTATATAAGAGAGTTTGCAGCCGTCATTCGCTGCACAACTCAGATCTTATTATATTTCTATTCTCTTGGTGATTGAAGAAGGAGTTCTTGGATCTAGCAAGAGGAAGGCTTGTGGATTCTTCTTGATTCTAAAAAGGTGAGTGATATGAACTTGCTTTGTTTATGTGAATGCTTATATGTTGTTTGTTTTGATAATTTGTATCTTGCATATGGTCGATGCACTGGTTGTTATTATTTTATTCATATGAAATCTAAGATAGATTAGTAGATCTCGATTGACAATTCTTGATTGTTTGAAATATGTTAAGATTTGATTATGACTATAAAATAAGAAATTGGATGGATGAATCTCTGGGCCTTGTGATTACGAATTGGATTAGATGTGAGTTGAGGAAGAAAATTGGTATTGAGATAGACTCCAGTATTGTTTATTGATTACAGACCTAATTTGTAAGATCTGTAGGCCGACAGTCGACTGGGTCTATGTATCAGTCGACTGGTACGACCCAGCTATTGTATCTTTAGTTTTTCTCGAAAATCCGTTCTGGACAGTCGACTTAGACCCTTCTCAGTCGACTGGTACACTTAGAATTTATTTTTCAAAGTTATCGTAGAATTTCTCTCGGGTAAGTCGACTTATGTTTTTATAAGTCGACTTATGTTCTTATAAGTCGACTTATGTCTCCTTTTAAGTCGACTTATGTTTTGATAAGTCATCTTATACTTTTGATAAGTCTACTTATGATTTTTATAAGTCATCTTATACTTTTGATAAGTCTACTTATGATTTTTATAAGTCATCTTATACTTTTGATAAGTCTACTTATGATTTTTATAAGTCATCTTATATTATTGATAAGTCTACTTATGATTTTTATAAGTCATCTTATACTTTTGATAAGTCTACTTATGATTTTTATAAGTCATCTTATATTATTGATAAGTCTACTTATGATTTTTATAAGTCATCTTATACTTTTGATAAGTCTACTTATGATTTTTATAAGTCATCTTATATTATTGATAAGTCTACTTATGATTTTTATAAGTCATCTTATACTGTTAGCACTTGGATTGTTCTTGAGAAATTATTGGTAATTGCTTCGGGTGAGTCGACGGATGGTTGATTAAGTCGACTTACTTGTTATAATCTTGGATATTGGTTCTCGAGGCAGTCGACTTATTACAGAATAAGTCGACTGGTTCTGATGAGTTTTCACGATCTTGAGGGTTCTTGTTACCGTTAGTTTATTTGTAGATGAATATGTTCGTCGGTGTAATAGTCACTATTGGTGATGCATGCCGGGTACGTATTCGATCTATACCTTCTTAGTTTATTTGTAGATGAATATGTTCGTCGGTGTAATAGTCACTATTGGTGATGCATGCCGGGTACGTATTCGATCTATACCTTCTTAGTTTATTTGTAGATGAATATGTTCGTCGGTGTAATAGTCACTATTGGTGATGCATGCCGGGTATGTATTCGATCTATACCCTCTTTAGTTTTGTAGATGGATATATGGGTATCCGATCTATGGCATTATTGGTGATCGATTGTTGGACACATCGTGGTATTGAGACTTATTGAGAGATGGGCATATTCAGAGAGGTGAGGATTATTGTTGTTCTGATCAGTCGACTGGTCCTTTGAACAGTCGACTGTTCTGTACAGTTGAGTTGTACATATTTTGAGAGAGATTGATTGATGGATATTTGATCGATGTTATTGTTTCTCGACTTGACTTCACGCTCGTACTGGCCTATCGTTCTTGTTTCAGATTACATGTTCAGTTTATGTATTTTGTTCAGTACATGTTGCTTATGTTTATTTGTTTGTTTATGTTTGTTGTTTATATCACTCACACCATTTATGGCTGACCCCGTAGTTTTGGGGGTTAGAGTTCAACTCTAGCCTCACATGTTGCAGGTTATTGCTTAGAATTGGAGGCTTGGATGCTTGGGTTAGCTTTAGAGAGTATGAGTGAGATGATAGAGCCATGCGTAATTTTGTAAAGAATAGTGTTGTAAAAGAATTATTGTAATGTAAGGTGTTTGTATTTCCGCTGCAATTTGAAAAGATTATTGTAATAAAGATTTGGAATAAAATGATTTGAGTTTTTGGCTATGTATGTTGTTACATTGAAGTGGATCGCTGGGAAAGTGCCACGTATTTTCTAAAGTTTCGTATTTAGAAATTCGGGGCGCTACACTCAAGGTATGCACCGGAGTTGGTGGTCGACGAGGCCAAGAAGGAGAGAAAATTTGAGCAGAGGCTGAGGCCATGTCTGAGATCTCGTATGATACCCCTCGGTATCAGGAAATTTGATAAGATGGTATGGAGAGCTGTAGCCATGAAAGCAGATATGGAACAGTATCAGTTGGCACAGAAAAGAAGAGTAACTGGAGTACTAGTAAGAGGCCCGCAATATTAAGCAACTTCAAGGGACAGCCCCCAGCACAGAGGTTCAAACCTACTGGGACAAATGTTGTTGTTGTAGCTAGACGGTTAAGCACTTGCTACAAATGTGGAGAGACGGGCCACATCACAACTGGGTGCCCTAAAATGCAATAGGTCAGGACTTTCTACTATTGTGGCAAGGAAGGCCATATCAAGCCAGACTGCCCACAATACCAGCGGGGAGGGCAGAATCCGAAGCAAGCCGACCCAGGGAAGAGATCGTACTGGCAGGGGCGAGTATTCGATCTAACTGAAGAGGACGCAGAGGATGCCGACAACGTCATTACCGGTATGGGAGCATTTGAATAGAGTTTTACTGCTGTTATTTCAAGTCTTGTATTAGGAGAATGTTATGTACTAAAAGATAAAATTCATTATGTAACATGGGAACTTCTAATAAATGGAATAAAAGCTACTGTTTTGTTTGATATTAGATCGTCCCATACTTTTGTGTCTCCTAAATTTGCAAAAGAATGTGGGGTGGAACCAAAAATTTTCCCGCAGCAAGGTTCTGGAAGTAGCTACCCCTTCAAGAGAAACATTGACTACTAATCGGTACTGTGCTGGTTATGACCTCGAGATCGGAGGAAGAGTTTTTGGAATCGATCTCATAGAGTTGGCAGTCTTGGTAGTCGATATAATCATTGGCATAGACTGGATGTCGATCTACAATGCTAGTATCGAATGCAATAGCAAGGAAGTTATGGTAAAGGCACCAGGAGGACCAGCAGTAACATTTCAGGGGAAGAGAAAGTGTAAGGAGTTGGTCTCAGCTTTGACCAAGAAGAAGATCCCTGAGGAAGTCAAGAAGACTCCTGTAGTTCGGAACTTTCCGACATTATTCTTGGAGGACCTACCTGGACTACCACCTCATCGGGATGTGGAATTTAGCATTTCCATTCAGCCATAATGTGCATCGATATCCAAGGCACCTTACAGAATGGCGCCAGTGAAACCGGATGAGGTCAAGAAGCAGATTGAAGATCTTTTGTGCAAGGGTTTTATCAGACCGAGTGCGTTGCCTTGGGGAGCGCTAGTATTATTGGTGAAGAAGGATGGATCGATGAGGATGAGCATCGATTACAGGGAACTGAACAAGGTGGCTATCCAGAATAAGTATCATATTCTGCGAATTGATGATCTGTTTGACTGACTTCAAGGAGCAGCAGTTTTCTACAAGATAGATCTTCAGTCGGGTTATCACCAAGTTCGTGTTAAGGAAGCGGATGTGCATAAGACTGCATTCCGAACTCAACATGGGCATTATGAATTCTTAGTTATGCCATTTGGAGTGACGAATGCACCAGCTATTTTCATGGACATGATGAACAGGGTCCTGCGACCATTCACTAACTCTTTCTTCGTGGTGTTTATCGACGATATTCTGGTATATTTCAAGTCAGAGGAAGAGCTTGCTGGGCATTTAGCAGAGGTATTGAAGAAACTGCAGGAACAGAAGTTGTATGCCAAATTATCCAAGTGTGACTTCTGGAAGTCTGAAGTCGCATTCCTGGATCGTATCCTTTCTATGGAGGGAGTAACCACTAATCCGCAGAAGATAGAGGCGGTGAAGGATTGGCCAAGACCCACATCAGTGAAGGAGATCAGAAGTTTCTTGGGCTTGACTGATTATTACCGGTGCTTTATTCAGGGTTATGCTCAGATAGCCGTGCCATTCACAAGGCTTACGAGGAAGAATGTAAGTTTTAAGTGGACGGAGCAGTGCAAAGCAAGCTTTCAAGAGTTGACGAAGAGGTTAACTACCGCTCCAATACTGGCTTTACCGCGAGCAGGGATTAATTATGATGTCTACAGCGATGCTTCACATCAAGGGCTGGGCTGTGTACTGCTACAGGAAGAAAAGGTAATAGCTTATGGGTGTAGGTAACTAAGACTGCATGAGAAAAATACCCAACTCATGATTTGGAGTTGGTAGCAATTATATTTGCCTTGAAGTAGTGAAGCCACTATGTGTATAGAGAGAAGGTCAATATGTACACAGATCACAAGAGCTTGAAATACATCTATCAGAAAAGGGATCTGAATTTAAGGCAGAGGAGGTGGATGGAAGTGCTAGAAGATATTCGTCCAAAAATATCAGTATCATCCGGGCAAAGCAAATGTGGTGGCAGATGCGCTCAATCGAAAGAGCAGCTTATCCTATTTGATTGCAACTCAGGAGAAACTAGCAGAGGAGCTCGATCGAGCTGGAATCGAAGTTGTGTTGCAAGGATTGGGATCATCTTTGGCACAATTGAGGCTTCAGCCCGCACTGAGAGAGCAGATTGTCGATGGTCAGAAGTCTGATCCAAAAATTTAGAAGATGAAGGAGCATGTCGGCACAGGCAAATTTTCGGAATTTCAAGTGAAGGACGAAGTGTTGTGGTTTGGAAAAAGACTGTGTGTACCTGATCAAGCGGAATTGAAGGAGAGCATCCTACAAAAGGCACACACTACTCTATTATCGGTGCATCCAGGGAGTACCAAAATGTACAAGGATATTAAGCAGCATTTTTGGTGGTTGGAAATGAAAAGAGATGTTGCAGAGTTTGTTGCAAGATGTGCAATTTGTCAACAAATCAAGGCCGAGAATCAAAGACCCGGAGGGTTGTTGCAGTCGTTACCCATTCCAGAGTGGAAATAGGAGAACATTAGCATGGATTTCATCATAGGGCTACCTAGAAGTCCTAAAGGGAATGATACGATTTGGGTAATAGTGGATCGATTAATCAAATCTACTCACTTTTTGGCAATGAAGATCACTTGGTCGATGGAGAAGTTGGCGTAATTGTACATCGGGGAGATTGTAAGACTACATGGAATTCCCATATTGATTGTGTCAGATCAAGATGCGCAGTTCACATCGCACTTTTAGAGAAGTCTTCAAGTAGCTTTGGGAACCACAACTGACTTCAGTACTACCTTTCATCCTCAAACTGATGGGCAAACTGAGAAAGTCAATCGTATGTTGGAGGATATGTTGAGGTGTTGTATGATGGATTTCGGTGGCAACTGGGAAAGGCACTTAGCTCTGGTGGAATTTGCCTACAACTACAGCTTTCAGACTAGCATCGGTATGGCACCATATGAGGCCTTGTATGGGAGGAAGTGTAAGACACCGATGAGTTGGTATGAAGTGGGAGAAAGGCAGATATACGGGCCCGAGATAGTGCAACAAACTTCAGAGAAAATTGAGTTGATCAGGAATAGGCTAGTTGACGCACAGAGCAGAAAAAAGAGCTATGCTGACAATCGGAGAAGGGATATGGAGTTCGAAGAAGGTGACTATGTTTTCCTGAAAGTATCTTCAACTAAGGGTGTGATTCTATTTGGGAATGGAGGAAAGTTAGCCCCAAGGTACATAGGACCATACAAGATATTGAAGAGAATTGGGAAGACAGCTTATCGGTTGGAACTACCGAAAGAGCTAACCCAAGTGCATGATGTCTTTCACGTATCTATGTTGTGAGTCTACATTCCTGATCCGAGTCATCACTTACCAGAAGTGCCAGAAGGTCTACAGATAAACCTGAGCTACTAGAAGCATCCGGTAGAGATTGTGGATCGGCGAAAAATTTTTTTGAGGAAAAAAATTGTAATACCCCATATTTTAAAATAATGTTTTTAAGATTAATAAATGAATTAAAATGATTTTTGGTGATTTAATAAATATTTTTTTGAAGATTTACCTTTTTACACATGCAAAACACGTGCAAATATTTTCTTGTGAAGTTCAAAGTCAAAAATTAGTTTGAGGAAACCCATTAATTATTATTAGATATTATTTGTGATTTTTTTGGATTTTTCTGATAATTATTTGACCTATTTGCAAATATTACAAAAAGAGGGACTTTTGTGCAAAATTACCACTTGGAGTTAAAACTCCAGATTTTCAGATTTTTGGGCTGGGTATGATGCCTAGTCAACTCATAGGTAAAGAGTTTACGTTTTGTTTTAATAAATTTGGTTTATTTTGCAAGTTTTGATAAAGAAGGATCTTTTTGCAAAATTGCCACTCAGAGGGGCAAAAGTGCAATTTCATTTTTCTGGATTTTCAATACAGTGCCGGCTGATTGTAGAGTGGGTGTTTTGTTTTTTAAATCTTAATTAAGTTGGTTTTATTTAACTTCCAAGTATAAGGATCTATATATGTAAAAGTATATTTGAAAGAAGTATTTTACAAATCTATTTACAAAACCCTAGATACCTAAATTCCGGCCTATTTAAGGTGGGGTGCAGCCGTCTCTTTGCTGCACAACACAAAGGGTTTTCATTATTATTATTTTCTTGGAGTTTTAAAGCGAGGAACTTGGTTTTCTTGCGAAAGGAAGGATTTTCTTATTCTCTTTATTTTTCTTCGGTTGATTCTTTAATAACGTGAGTGACATATGTTTGTTTTCTTTTGTTCTATGCATGTTGTATGTAATGATCTATCTATTAGAAAGCATGTTAGATGAAGGTATGAAGATATAATGAATTGTTGATAAGTGGATAAATAAAAAATGAATCATTTTCATGAAACTATATTATTGATGATTGAAACTCTAATTTAATGACTTGTGATTGTTAAAGAACCTAATAGAAATCATGAGTAGGTTGCTTTCTTTCAGTTTATTACGGATTTGGTTAAGTGTAATGAATGATATGTTGTATAATGCACAATTTGAGCAAAGGTGAGATCTTTACTGTTGGTTGTAGATATATACACACTGTTGAAAAGTTTTGATGGATAAAACGATTGTTGCATGTTATAATTGTATATATATTCATGAGTAAACTATTGGGATCAGTAGGTTTTGTGTATAACAAGTTATGGAAGGGTTTATTGAATCAAAAGATCTAATTTTTGAAGTGAAGAGGAGGTTGAGTTCTTTGGGTTTGATTACCTACAGATCGAAAATTGGGTTTCGTGAGTTTGTGAAGTTTTGATTGGATGTGTGTTGTTCAATATTGAATCAATTTGAAACCTTTTACTACTCTTATTTGATGGAGTTTTGATGCTTAACTGATGCACAAGTACACTTATACACACTTTTACTGATTTTGAAGAATTTTGTGAAAGATTTACTATTTTGAGATTTTGATATGTTTTGATGTGTTTTATAAACTCCTATATATTAGTTATATCCAACTATCTCAGGAATTTAGTTTTTACAAATTTGCGTTTTTATAAAGTAATTCAATGTATCAGTAAAACATGCACAACCTTCAAAACTGCTGTCTGTAGGGATCGACAGTCGACTGTCCATTTCCCAACAGTCGAATGTCACCATCCTGACTGTCGGTTTTCTTGAATTTTGGATTTTCACAAGACACTCGACTGACCATGCTCAATAGTCGACTGTCACTGTCCTAGCTGATGAGTTTTATTGAGTTTTTGGATTTTTGCAGGACAGTCGACTGGTTATTCTCGACAGTTGACTGTCACTGTCACTGCTGATGGGTTTTCTTCAGTTTTCAGATTTTTGCAGGACAGTCGACTGGCCATTTGTGACGGTCGACTATCATTGCTCTGACTGATGGATTTCTTGATTTTTCTCATGTTTTCTTTAAACGATTGGTTCTTCGATATTGTAGTTTATTAATCTACAATTTTTAAATGACGTTTTGCTACAGATTACAGTATTTTACAAAAAATTGTATTTTGTTTATAAGACTTCTAACTTGTACTTCTATAACTTCATATATTTTCTTTAAAGTAATTGATGTTTTGTGATATTCTACGACTTCAAAATATGGTTTTCTGTTATTTAATGGATTTAATATTTTATTTAAATTCTAGAATTTTATGAGTATATTAAATAAATTTGTATTTTTGATTGGATAAAGAAGTTTTATTGAGATAAACATTTTAATGATGATATTAAGAGTTTTATTGGAAGTTTTTTCGTTTTGTGAATCTCTAGGAGTTGAGTGGGAGTCCTGTGAACCGGCAGATGAGATTTTGTGGATTTTGACCATTTGGGGTCATTGGGGTTGTTTTGTGGAATTAAGTTCGGTAGGATACGCTAACTCTAGAGAGGGGGGATTTTTGTGTTTTAATAATAATCAACTTAAGGACAGGCACAAGTGGAGATGTGATGGAACTTGGGAAATGTAAGTATATGCTCTTGGTTTAGGTCCAACGGATGCTTTTCAGGACTTGTATGTTGTTCTGTCTTGAGAGGACATTTGTATGTTCGCGTGTCGATGGTCTGCAGGCCTATTCACAGAGCATGCAGGATGCATTCGCGTGTTGAGGGTCGGCAGGCCTATTCACAGGATGTACCTGGTGTATCTGCATGTCGAGGGCCTCGCAAGCCTATTCGTGGGGTACACGGCAGGGAGGTGATTCTCAGGTTTTGTTCAGCTATTCTTACATGATGCTTGCGTGTCGAGGGTTGTGATGCCTATTAGCGGAGTATTCTGGATCTTGTTTCCATCACTGTAGTAGGACTAGTTGCATAACGAAGGATTAAACCCTATCAAGTGGAGAATGATAAGGGCTTGCACCGGACCTATGTATTGTGGGATGCATAGAATCCGACAAGTATGCATTAGAGAGAGCATATAGCATTGATGTTTTCTTGACTTGGTTTTTATGTATGTTGTTTTCCTGTTTTCCTACACTTGACACTTAGTCTAATTTCACTTGATGTTTCATGTTTTATTTATTGTTATTTATTATTTTATTTATTCTTACTGTTGATACATGTTGTTTATGACTCTATGCCTTATATTTTATTTATGTTGCATTTATTTTATGTCACTCACACCGTTATGGCTGACCCCTGTAGTTTTGGGGGTTAGGGTTATCTCTAGCCTCATGTTTTACAGGTTGAGGCCTATAGCTTGAAATTTGGATGCATATGGTAGAGTGATGTTATGGCTTATATAAATTGTAAAAGATCTGTTGTAAATGAAAGAAAAGATTGTAATTCAAGGTGTTTGTTTTTTCTCTGTGTTTTGTAAAAAATTATTGTAATAAAAGTTGAAAATTTATCTGTATTTTGGCTATGTTTACTATTACAATTGAGGTTGATGCTGGGAATTATGCCACGTATTTCTGAGATATCGTATTGAAAATTTGGGGCACTACAAAAACTATACCTATGGTCAAGGTTATCTGAAGGAATCAACTGATCGAGCAAGCCACCTGGGAATCAGAGGAGAGGACGATAAGGAACCATCTCAAACTTTTTGCCTAAACCCTGTAACTTTCTTTCTTTTACTTTTCTCACTCTTTTAGCGTAGTTCCAAGGATGTAACTATTCTAAGGAGGGAGTGTTATAACAACCCAGAAAAAAAAATTAATTTTTAATATTTTGCACGTGCATTGCACGTAAAAAATGTGTGCACTTTGGTTCCAAACTTTTTTTAGAGTCATGAACATTTTTCTCCTCTTTTAGTCAATTGTATGTTTTATTTTTAAATTAAACGCATTTGGCCTAAATCCACTTTTTTAGTCCACTCAAAATTAATTACAAATTGAGGTCCATGACTTTTCTACGCTAAAATGAACATTTAAAAATCTAGTACACTTGTCATGTGTAACATACACCAACATTTAATTTAATAACAATTAATAATAGAGTTTATATGAGAAGTAGTGTGCACATAGGGTGCACGTGCACATGTTTATGCACTAATGACAAGTGGCCGGCCTATGGAGAATGAGGGAGAGTTGGGACTGTTGTGTGAGAGTGGGGAGTTATTTTGGGTAGTAGGGAGCTTTTTGAACCACACAATTCTCCTATAACTAACCCACTCCTTTAACATGAACAACACACAAACTAAAAATCAAAAATTAAAAGAGAAGGAAAGAGGGAGATTTCGGTTTTTCATTGCAAGAGGAGGAGAAGGCCGTGATTTTGTGCGTGGGAACTTTGGAGCATTTTTCTAGGAGTTCTACTTACTATTTGCATCAAGAAAGAGGTGGGTGTTTCTTTTACTTTCTAGTTGTTTGTAGTATGTATGCTTAGATAAATTGTGTTTGAAATGGAAAGTTTGGCATGAGTTCTTTAATTTCTAAACTTTTTATGATCCATGTTGTGTGTTTTTTATTTTTTTGTGAAGAAAAGGTGGAATATGGCCACCCTGTTTCATTAATAAGGGGTTAACAAAACAAACTCAGAGTACTGAGCCAAATACAAGTTCCTACAAACATAACGAAAGTACATAACCTCCACCCCAAACATGGGGGTGGGACAAAAGGGTGTCAGGAAGGCCGCCATCATACATACGACTAAACAAAATATATCACATCCCCCCAACAAACCCTGGGGCGGTGGGTGCCTATCAACAGTAACAGGAATGCTGGCCTTCAGTCGATCGTCAGACCGATCTCGACTTCCTCATCATCAAAATCCTCAACCTGGAATACACTCGATATCCTCTCCCTGGGTCCTGCTGTGGCCACATTATCCCAAGACGAAATAAAATGCATAATGTGAGTCAAGTTAGCAAAAATAATGTTACAAGTTGTGCGGATATAAAAATTATTTCTGTCTAGCCATAGCATCCAGGTCGTAGCAGTAATAGTATTATGCCACGCTTCTCTTATAGATCTTCTCTCAAACGCAAATTTAGAACCTACCCAAAGATCCTCATACACACTAGGGTACTGAGTCGTCCCCAGGGCACTGAGTACCTCAACAAGAACCGCTTTTCTCCTAGGACACTGTAGGAGGAGGTGGTCTCTAGTTTCTAAGGTAGCATTGCAGATGCCGCAATAGGAGTCCACATTCGGAAGGCGTTAAGTGAGATTTTCTCTAGTCAAAATCACATCATTCAACACCAGCCATAAGAAAACTTTGATTTTCAACGGTGCTTTCGTCCTCCAGACGACGCATACCCACTTTGGGGTACTACCCCTAAAGTGTATGTGGTTATACAGAAAGCGAATAGTGAACGTGCCGTTCTTTTCCAGTCTCCACGATTTCTTATCTAGACCTTGAGCGCATTTAATCCCAGCATTGGTGATGTAGGACTGAAGTTCTATGAGCCTAGTATGAGAGCCCAGATCTAGAGATTGTTTAAATTGTTGTTTCCAGGTGCCTCTTTTCCAGGTTGCGGCCACCGTGCATTGTGGTTGTAATGCACAATCATATAGATCGGGGAACAGGGCTCTAAGTGTGTGATCACCACACCACTTATCCCACCAAAATCTGGTGAGTCTGCCATTACCGATAACTGAGTTAACACAGCTAATGAAGGGATCGTAGGCCTTAGCGATGCCTTTCCAGAACCAGGATACACATGGACCTAGCCTGAAGCCCAAATTTCTCGTACCATTCCCATGCAAGTACCCATGGACAAAATCTAGCCACCCTTCTCCATTAGGGTGAAATACCTTCCACCACCATTTACCCAGTAGAGCAAGATTCATATCACGAAGATCAATGACACCTAGTCCTCCATGTATCTTTTTCATGCATACCTTCTCCTATCGGATAAGGTGATAGCCGCCCCGTTTTGGGTCTGCACCTTTCCATAAGAACCGTTTTCGGATTCTGTCTATTCTCTGAATTACCCATCGCGGCATTTCAAAGAAGGACAGATAATAGGTTGGTTGATTTGATAGGACTGCATTGATAAGTGTCACTCTCCCTTCCAAGGACAGGGCCTTACCTATCCAACCTGCTAGACGGTTCTCAACCCGGTCAATAATGGGTAGCCAATCAGCCTTTTTGAGTTTCCCGGGTCTTAGTGGCAATCCCAGGTATTGAATGGGGAAGCTCTCTATATTTCCGTTGTGAGGGCAATGGGGATGAGAGCACTTTTATGGAGGTTTACCCTGAGTCCAGACCAAGCTTCAAACCTATATAACATACCTTTGAAGGCGGTTGTTTCCCCAAGGTTGCCATTACCAAATAGGAGAGTATCATCTGTATATTGGAGGATTGAGCAACCTTTGCGATTTACTCCCATGGCCACCGGTACAATCCACCCTACTCTACTACAATTAGCCATCATGGACCGAAGTACGTTTTCCACAATGGTGAAGAGAAGTGGTGAGAGTGGATCTCCTTTTCTAAGGCCCCGTTTGCACGAAAATGGGTTGCCCGACACTCCATTTACCAAAATTGCAGTTTTGCTGGTAGTAAAACATGTGTGGATCCATCTAATCCATCTAACCCCAAAGCCTCTACCAGCAAGCGCTTCCAGGAGACAGTCCCATTCGACCGAATTATTAGCTTTCTCGAGTTTCAGGAGATAGCTCTTAGAATTCGATGCGTGGCAATGATGGATAGTTTCTATAGCCATAGCCATACTATCCTGAATGCACCATCCTTGGATGAAACCCGTCTGATCGTGGCTGATTAGACCATCCATCAACTTTCCCAGTCTATTAGCGAAAGTCTCAGTGATTATCTTGACCGAGCAGTTAAGGAGACTAATAGAGCGGTAGTCTCCCACTCGCCATGAGTCTTCTTTCTTAGGAGTCAGCACCACCTCCACCAAATTAATTCTCCCTAGTTTGAGCTTATGGTCGTAGAAATCAGCGAACATCCTCATCAAGTCACCTTTGATTTCCTCCCAGAATGTATGATAGAAGATCATCGGGAAACCATCAGGGCCTGGGGCTTTGTCTTCGCCAAGTTTTTGTAATGCCTCCCAAACTTCCCTCTCGCAGAAGGGAGCTTCTAGGGATTGCAGCCTAAGTCCAGAGTTGCCCGCCGAGTCCTGCCACAAGTCGTGGCAGAGAGGGACTCTCAGGTCAGCTTTGTGTCCAAAGAGTAGTTTGAAATGTGACTGGAATGCCATTCTGATATCCTTATCGCCTTGGGTCATTCCTGCTTCTGAATGGATCGAGTGAATGAGGATAGATCTACGCCTGGCACTGGCAACTCGATGGAAGAATGCCATGTTCGCATCTCTCTCTTTGAGCCACGTAATTCTGGACCGCTGTTGCCATTTGATTTCCTCAAGCCTATAGAGTTGGTCAATCTCCTGTCTGGAATGGAGCAACCTATTCCGCTCTTCCTGTAGCAGATCTCTAGTTTCTTCAGTCTTTTCCAGTTCCTTAATATCTTCAGCAGGGAATCTTTTGCCCTCTAAATCAGCGCAAATCTGGTCCAGTTCCATTTCCTGAGCTTCCCCCTAAGTCTTCTAATTTTTCACACCATATGTCGGTAGCTTCGATCCCCATAGTGGGGCGAGACCAACTCTCGTAGACCATGTGGTGGAAGTCTTGGATTTCTAACCATGCCTTCTTGAATCTAAACTTAGGTGATTTCCTGGGTTGGACTTCCCCGGAAGATAGAAAAATAGGTACATAATCCAAGGTGGATTTAGGCAGTAACTTAGCTGTAGACAATGGGAATTTGGCATCCCAGTCAGTGGAGACCAAAATCCTATCTAGTTTTGCTAGAATGAGCGACGATTGCATGTTTGACCAAGTGAAAAGCCTATCAGATATGGGAAAATCAACCAGTTCTAGGTCCGAGATAACTTCATTAAATGCTGCCCGATCAGAGTCACTAGATCCTCTGCCTCTGTGTTCTGAGGCGAATCTAATAATGTTAAAATCGCCCCCCACTACCCAGGGGTGTGGCCAGTGAGCTTAAATCGCTTTTAATTCAGCCCAGAAAGCCATCCTAGGGGCAATAGTGTGCGGACCATAGACTACCGTAATTGACTGAGTCCACAGGTCAACTTTACGTTGAAGCAAGACCGATAAAGAGAATTGTCCGTAGAACTCGTCAAGAAAACAGAAAATATCGAGGTTAAAACCTAGAGCGATACCCTCAGAGGCCCCAATAGATGGGGACATCCTCCATTCAGAGATTCGATTCCCCCCAACCTACCAAGTCTAGACGAGTGTGTGAGTTTAATCTCTTGAAGACCCACAATGTTAGCCTTTGATTTGGCTATGACCTCCTTAACCATTTCCGGCCTGCCCCGCCTACCGAGGCCTCTAACATTCCAGAATAGAGCCTCCATGGGTAAGGGGTCGTGACTCGCTTTGGAAGTCGAGCTCGAGTTAAGGATAACCCTATCAGTCTCCCAACCTCTAATCTTGTTAAGGAGAAAAGTGTTCCTATTAGTATCGTTAACCGCAAGACCACAGGTATCAGCTAGCTTAAAAATCTCAGAATCAGTCACGAAATTAAAAATCGAAGCTAGGAAAGAACGTGTACCTCTGTCGCTTGTCTTAGCCGACTTAGCGGCTGCAGCAATCTCTAGATAGTCGTCTAAGGACTCCTCAGTAGCCCTCTTCGCGACTTTCTGAACCCTGAATCCTGTACCGCCTTGAGTCCAGACTAGAGGCATTGGTTGAGAGGGAGGGAATGTGGATGGAACAAATTCCGGAGAGACACCCATTAGCTCTTCAGAGTCAACCGACTCTCCTTCTGAATAAACATAGTCATGTTCGAGATTTAGCCTATCATCTCGATCTTCTTCGTCTAGCCCAAGAGGTGAGATGGAGATACAATTAATTAGGCTGGTGATTACAATTAGATGTTGTTCCCCTATTTTGGACCCCTCTTTGGGCCCAGTTAAATTCTCCACATATAACTTTTCCCCACCGTGTACAAAGTCATTATTAGAGAGCCCCTCATTCACGTACAAAAGCCCAGGCCCATCTTTAACCCCTACTTCGTTGTGATGCCCAATAGTTGAGAGCTCTTCATTCGATGAGAGGGGAACCAGATACTCTAAGTTGTGGCTGCGGCTCCGCTGGTCCACTTTTCTGACGTTGGTGCCACATGGCTCCTTCTGAGCGATGGGCATGGCACACGATGCGTTGGGCACAATATACGAAGGGTTTGGCGATAGAAACAAAGTTGGGGTTCTTCGTTTCTTTCGTCATTGCTCTTCCTCTTCAGAAAATTGCTCTTCCTCTTCAGAAAATTTCTATTTCTAGCTTTCCCCTTTTCCTGTATCTCTTCCCCCAACCTTGTGTTTCTCTCTTTTGGGTCAGACTCTCTGTCACCGCACCGCCCTTTGCTCGTCGTCTTCCCCAAAGTGGTAGCCTCCCTAGACGTCTCCCTCCCCAAAGCTACCAGCTTTTGCCCTTTTGGATATCTACTTTGCATGTCGTTTTGCATGGTGATTTCCAAGGGACTTTCGCCTTTTTTCCCTCTTGTACGATCTGCCTCCACACTCTGCTCCTCGCGCCGCTTCCCACCTCCAACTTC
Organism: Hemerocallis citrina; assembly: GCA_017893485.1. NCBI lineage: Eukaryota > Viridiplantae > Streptophyta > Magnoliopsida > Asparagales > Asphodelaceae > Hemerocallis > Hemerocallis citrina. The sequence continues at coordinate 232,347,014 of CM030358.1, forward strand.
GAGGAGTTGACTGCCATTTTGAGCTTTCTTTTGCCCCTCCTTTCGAAGGGCCTTTTCTTGATCTTCGAGTCTACCCAAATCTGGTATGGAGAGCATATCACCTTGGATATGTTAGTCAAGCCTCATTCTCGACCACCTTTGATCGGAGACACTCTCCTGGTTCTGATCCCTCCGCCGTGTTCATGGCTAAGCTCCTTCCCTCTTGCCACTCTGATGAGCTCCCGGTGCACCCGTTCCACTTCGTGAGCTCCATCTATGGTCAGGTCCCACAGGGGTGAGACCACTTGCTTGTATGAATGGCCATCTGATGGCTAAGAGCTCCGTCCCTGTCTCTGCTCGCTTGTCAAGCACAAACTGGATCAGATACGACTCCTCAAAAGAGAACACTTTAGCAAAATGGGGCATTAGAGAGATGTCGGCACTCCTGATGAGTATCCTCGCTGATATGATCTCCGAGCAGCGAACTTTCTTCTCGTCGATCTCTCCGATTGAGCCAAAGTCGGCGATGATCTCTTAGAGGGCCTCCCTCTTCCAAAAGTGCAGCAGCACGTTAGGAATCAAAATTCAAACTTCTTGCCATGTTGTAGCTCCGCTCTGAATCTAGGTGACCATTCGAAAAATTCCATCTTGAAGTGGCCGAAGTCCACTGTTCCCAAGCTAGTGACCTCGACCACCTTCTCCGGCGATGGGAAGGACACGAGGAACTGAAGGTGGCACATTTTCTTTGCCACCCAGTCTCTGTGGGCCCTCATTGGCCACTTTAAGTTTAGAGCTTGGAGGAGATGCATCTCCAATGGGCTCCCTGATCTCACTCTAGCAATTGCACACCATTGGTAGAGCCACTTCTCTTCATTCTTGATTGTGTCTAGGCTCTTTGATAAGCGAATTAAGGTTGGACTATTGGGTGACCTGCCTCTGATCACCGAGCGTGTATTGTCATTGCTAGTCTCGACCACATTAGTGCACACATACGATAGGTGACCCCATTTCATACACTTGAGGCATTGGACTTCTTTAGTGCAATATTTCCTGTAATGGCTCAAATTGCCACAATTGAAGCAAGGTAATGGCTTGCACTTTCCTTTCCTATGTTTCTTTGAGTGTTCGAGATGAGGAGGTGAGGAGGTGTTCTGTCTCTTGTTTGTTTTGCTGATAACCTGAATCCACTGTTTCCCACCTTCGATAGACTCTCCCTCCACTGTAATCCTGTTTGGTGGTTCCCCACAGTGGGCCCGCTCGATGCTGGATTTAAGTGTAGGATTGGAATTCTTTTGAGGTGGTGGAGGGGATTGTTGGTTAAGGTGATGGTCAGTAGTAGGTGGAGTTTGTCGAGGGGGAGTTTGTAGAGGTTTGTGATGGTGAGGACTATGGTGGTTGTGGTGGTGGCTGGGCTCTGCTTTTTTTGTGTAGCGATATGTCTTCTTTTGTTGGTATAGGTACGTGTTTTGTCTTTCTGTTTGGCCGTGGCGATGATGGTCGTAGTACCTCTGATCGTACCCCACTCCATGAAGGTGGCGCTGGACTATGGGGGGAGGGGTTCTTTTACGCCCGTAATGGCCAGTAGGAGGACCCCCTCTATGGGCCCGTCCCCTGGAGAACCCCTCATCGCGGCGATGATGACTATGGTCACTCCCCTCCTGTTGTTGATGTGCACTTCGGTGTGCACGCACTTGGGGATGAGCTTGTCTGAGCCTCGGAGCATCCCCCTCAGGGGGGTTGTTCAGGTGAATGGGTTGAGGGGGAGGTAAAGGTGCAGCCACAATACAGGGTAGAGAGGTAGGAGGAGGATTAGGGTGCATCGTTTGGGGGGGGGGGGTGGTGAAGTAGAGACAACAGCAGAAATTTGGGGGGGTGCATCAGAGGTGGGGAGGTTGACGTGGTGGCATGCCCGCTCATTAGGCCCGGACCCACTTAACTCGAGCTCGGGGAGCATGGTGGAGGAGGTGCAAAGTATTTAGGAGATCAAGTAGAAGACAGAGGGTAGGGGAGGAAGAGAGAGCAGATGCAAGTGAAGCTACTGGTTGAGGGGATGTTCAGGTAAGGTGAAGGAGAAAGAATGGGGAGGGGGGTTCAGGTGACGGAGACGGCATCACCATTGAAGTTTCTGACTCTTATCTCGGCCAGTTTCCCAGTGGCATTGTGTTCCGAGAAAATCAAAATAAAGTTGTTTTCCTCAGCTGTGATGATCAATAAAATTGCCAATAGTTGGTTATGATGCATGTTGTGTTGACATCTAGAGTTTTAGTAGTAGATGAATAGGAGAAATTAATGCATGCTAGTTGAAAATTTCAATATCGAATTGTTATGTTGTCAAATTAAAATTCTATTTAGAGCATGTTGTAGTGATGTTAGGCATATGGTAATATGCCATGGTTAAAAAATGTATACAAATTGTATGTGTGTGAAAAAGTTGTTAAGTTTCATGTGCAGTTAGGGGTGAACTATAATTTAATGGAGAGGTGAGATTCTTCATAAATTAAGAATAATGGCTAAAAGAAAATATTCATGCTAGTTTGTTATAAAGAGTAGTCAATTTTACAAATTTAAGCATATGAGTGTAATATTTCTAAAAGTGACTATTTAAGTTAATTTGTGAACAACTTCATGCTACTATTGATATAATTAGGGGAAAAACATTTCTGGAAGTTAGAAATGTAATTTAGTAGTATTAATTATGATGGAAGACGAAATAAATCAAAATAGATGAACAAATTAAAATGAGATGAAAAAAGAGAGTTGACTTAAAAGGTTTTGAACCCATATATTATCAGATAGAGCGTTGGGCATACTGGCTAGCGTGCATGGCGCTGGCTCTGTGCTGTGGGTGTTTGGTTGTGGGTTCGAGTCTGAGAAGCCCTGTTTTTTTCTCAAAAATTCGATTTTTTATAAATTCGTAGTCGGAGCAGTATACAAAAAACTAAGGGGGTTTCTCACCACCACAAGGAGTTGGCTCATTGGTTGGGCTTACGGTTGGCTAGCTGCTGACTTTGGGTTCGATCCTGGCCTTGCACAGAATGTGCTTTTAATTTTATTTTTGGAGATTTTCAAGTCTTAAAATTTGGAAAATTTCATAGAAATACTTTAGAATATTATTAGAACACTTGGGAATAATTTCACACTACTCTAAGATATATTTTGAGAATTAAAAGTCATATTCATATTAAATAATGTTTTAGATGAGTTCTGAATGCAAATTTAAAGGGAAATGTACATGACTAAAAATATTTAAGAGTTGGTTGTAGATACAAATTTAGAATACCTTTTTGTGATAATTTTGATAATTTTATGGATATTAATCCACTGAATTGAAGAAATAGTCGAGGTGGTTGATAATGAAATCAAAGCATAAGTATGAGATTAAAATTAGGAATTTCTAGTGATTAATCTTAAAGGGATTTTGTATTAAGAAATACACTTGAAGTATAGAAAGGCATGGAAAACTTTCAATTAATTGAAAGAGCGTTGAATATCATTAACGTGAATAGTTTGGTTTGTTAACCAAGAAATTGTCTACAAGAATTTGATTTGATAAATTGTTATCGAATGTTGCTATAAGAAGTTGAATAATTCATAGTCTATAAACATAAGGAAAATTGATAAAGAAGTACTGAATGATATCTTTATGTTGAGGTTATATGTAACCTAAGTGATCTCTATATTGAGATTGTTGTTGGAATCTAGAGACTGAGCGAGACCCGTAGTGACCGGCAATTTGTGAATAAAGAAACATGAGAAGTAGCTAGTGTGGGCTAATATTCTTGTGTGTTGATTTAAGTTCGGTAGGGTAAGCTATCTCTAGGTTGTGATGATTATAGTTAAATCTAAGGAAAGGCACTAGAAAAATATGTAATGAAACTTTGGCAAACGTAAGTGGGGCACCTCTATATAGTCTAACGGTGGACTCCAGGACTATAGACCCAGTGGACTCCAGGACTATAGACCCGGTTTGACGGTGGACTCCGGAACTGTGGTTGCTTGCGATGTGAGACGATCCTTAATTAAATCCGGGACTACGATTGATTTGATACTCCCGGATCATGAATAGTCGGGCGGATGGGAGGCCGTTCTCCAATGTATATGCATATACCGGGGCTAGAGGGGCACTTGCGAGATGTTCACACGATGTGGATTTTTTATGATTTGACAGTGGACTCCAGGATTGAAATCCGTACTCGTGGAATGTCTAAACCTTGTTTTTGTTACCGTAGTAGGTTGTGCATGGCGAGGGACTAAACCTTATATTATGGAGTACGTTAAGGGCTTGCCCTTTAACCTATATAGTATGAGATGCATAGAATCCGAACAAGTATGCATTAGTGTCATCATAGTGTAATATCTGTATTAGGCATTAAGTCATATCATACACTGACACTACTAGGGTAGTCACTTTTCTTGTTTGCATTCAAGTTTGTGTTTGCTAAAGTAGAAGAATCACTGTATTATAGTATTGCGTCAGTTGTATACAACTGACGTGCCTACAGTTTTCTAGTGCAGGACTTGGATTAGCAAAAGGCATAAAGATGAGTTGATACTGATGATTACTTCCAGATTAAAGTTGTTGAATGTTAAAGTTGTATATTTTGTTGTAACTTCCACTGTGTATTTTGTAATAGACAATGTGTAATGAAATAGTTTTAAAATTTGTTGTAAATTTGTACGAATTGAAGTAATTTTTTTTGTTGTGCTACGAATTACACGTATTTAGAATTCAGGACGTTACATTACAAGCTCTTCTTTTGCATAAAACAAGATTTAGTACTTCAAGTTTCCGAACCCGAAAAAAACATGAGTATGGCCATTTAATTTTTAAAGACTTACATATTAAAAACCCAACTTATTACCATCGAAAGATAAATCGAAATTTACTAAAATCCCAACTTATTACCATCAAAAGACCTGCATATCGAAAACCAAACTATTTAAATTCTAAATAAATTAATAAGATAAATCAAAATTTACTAAAAATTTACCATCAAAATATAAAAGCTAGAAATTGCGCTTTAGAAATTGGGATTTGGGACTTGGGAACTAGGGTTTTGGAGGAGCAGCGAAGTTGAGAGTAGTAGGGTTGAGAAGGTTGAGAAGATGAGAAAAGGGTTGGAATTAGGGGTTTGGATTGCGAATGAGAGCTAGGGTTCGCGAAGAATGAGAGATTCGGAGGAGAACGGGCATCCGCGTTGGTGCGTCGCTGTTTGGAGCTGGACAAACGGAGGAACTCTTGAAGATTTGGAGGTGTGAAAATTGGAATTGAGGGCTTGGATAATTGGATTGGGAGCTAGGATTTCAGAGGAGCATGGAAGAGGAGCGGTTTGGTGGGTCTTGGGCTGAAAGAGGGCGGGAGTGTTGCTTGGCCTAATTCAGGAAGAGCATTGGCTTCTATTTAGAAAAATGGGCTTGGGCCCACATAGAGGGGCTGGCAGTTGCCAGGAGGAGCGGCCACTCACCATGGGCCATTAGTGCCTCTGCCCCTGACTTAAAAAGTGAAGACACGTAGAGTTATCTTTAGTGATCATTTGGTTATAACCAAAAACCAACCAAACCAGATGTCACGCCCCGCTTCCTAAAAGAGAATACAAAATACGGATACGCGACAAAAGCCCAGCGAATAATTTTTATCATCCATAAGCTATTCAAGAATCTTTAGAACATTCACAAGACTCATCAGAGTCAGAAGCAAAATAATCAACCACATGCACATATGAACCAAAATAACAACAAGAATACTTGAAACCAAATATATAAATCTCGAATAGTCATGATCTGAATAAGACAAATATCTTGGGTCACATTGCCCAAATACAAGAATAAATCCAAGTATCAAAATACAATATTGTTCAAGCAAGCTACAAGAAATAATAATAATAAAATCCAGCACTAATACTTCATGTCACCAGTACCGTCTAGAACCTGTTCTCCAAAATCTGCAATTCAACAATTGCAGTGAAGACGAAAAGAGAGGAGGAAAAGAGAAAACAAGTTACCCGTCAATTGCAAGTTACAGGCCACTTATAATGTAGGATACAAGTACATGGGAAACTAACTAGTAACATATAATAAGCATGATGTCAAAATAAACAACTAGCATGGTAATGTGATCAAGTACATATGGCATATGGCAAGAGTCAAGTAAACAAGTATCATGAAATCATGTATCAAGTGTCATGTATCAAGTCTCATGTATCATGTAGTCAAGTATCATGTTCAAGTATCATGTGTCAAGTCTTGTAGTGATTACTATCTAGGTAGCACTTCATGCATCCCACACCGCATGGTTGCTACAACAAAAAATTTTGCCTTAGATTTCATAATGGACCATAGAGGGCAGTGTACTCAGGGACAAGTTAAGTAATCGAGCTCCAAGCTCCAAGTATCATGTATCAGGTATCATGTAATCACGTGTCAAGTTGTGCAAGTGGCAAGTATCGTGTCTTGCGTGCAAGTGTCAAGTAGTCACGTGTCAAGTATCATGTCTCAAGTAATCACGTAGGATCAGTGGATTCCCTTTCGAGTACACGTTTCTGAATTATCCACTACTAGATCTGTCCCTTCCCGGCTTGATTATTTATTATTAATGTCAAACAAGCATGTATATAGTGCAAAATATATCAAGAATAACATGGCATGATCATTTAACAAGTTTAAGATGCAAGGTAAACATGTACGAGTGCAAGATAATACATGAAAGAATAAAATATCCAAATCTCAAGTTCAGGATAGCAAGACCATACTGTAGTAAAACAGTAATTTCCAGTGTTACAAGCATGCAAATATGAATCCGTCGAAACATCTAGAAAATAGACTCCCAACCGAATCCAGCGAGTATAAATAAGTCATATATTAATTCACAAAAATATAACTCAAAACTGATTTGAATACAGAAAATAGGTTCAGCCAGAAATCAGGAAAACGAATTCAAGAGCAGGAAAACAACATGAAAACCTAAAAAATAAATCCACAAAAAATTTGGGGTATTCCACTATATGTCCAGTATCTAAATATAAAGTGTAAAAAATTTTCAGTAAAATTAGATCAGTCACCAAAAATCGGGAAATATCAATAAACAGTAGTTTGGCAAATCTGGAATTCCCAACACTGCTGTACGAAAACTATAATATCTCGCAACCAGTGAAACGAAATCCAAATCCGCCAAAGGGAGATGAAAATAGACAAATTATATTAACTTTCATATTTCACAAGAACTTTTCATACAGTAGAAGAAAATAGGGTGAAAATACGATTCTTTACAGAACGGCGAGCAAAATACAGCAAGCATAGTTTTCATAAACGTGCATGACACGGCATATAAAACTCATCAGTAAAATCCACCAAAATTCTAGGTAACCCTAACTAGATATAGTAAGACTGACCAAAGTTTTGAATCCAAATAATATGTATAGCACAGTTATTAAAATGATTTAGTCAAAAAAAACCACCAAGAAATGAAATCTGGAAATGATCTACACCTCTGTAGTAGAACAGTCATATCTCACACATAAAAAACCGAAATCACGCAAGGTCAGAGGGGTTTGAAAATAGACGAAATCCTCTAAAACTCATATTTTATACTAAAATTAAGATACTAACCTTAAGACAGTCCAAAACAGCAAACAAAACACATCATCGACAAAAAACAGATTTTTCCATTTAACGACAACTCAACATATATCATACAAAACTTGTTCAAAACACAACCAAATATGAAATCAAGTCTACCAAGTGTCCAACTATCATGAAATAGGGTTATTAACATATCTAAAACAAGTCTATCACATGGTTCTCAACAAATACCCAATTTCTCACAAGAAGTCTCACATACATGATCAAATCAAGAACGGGCAAAACCTAAGTTAATTCATGTCAATATTTTGTCGTAAGGCAACTATGGTCAAGTTTTCACAATAGAGATAAAACCCATCAAACATAACACACAAGAGTCGTCTCTAGAACCCAACTACACTATAGGTGGTATTTTTGACTTGTATCATACGAAATAATTTGAGTGCAAGTTACTTGCCTTAACCGAAGACGAAGAACGACGAAAATCAAGAATAACGGGAACGGATTCCCAACAAAGAGAAAAATCCATGAACGAATGAATCCAAGCAAACTTCAGCGAAAATCTCCATACGAACAATTCCACCAAAAGAGAGATGATCCAAGAGAGGGATGGCGACTAAGGTGGCTTGCGGCCTGGGGTTGATCGGCGTCGGAGTGGGGGGCGACAGGGAGAGAGAATGAGAAAGATGCTAGGGAATTATGGTGATCAGGTAGTAGGAGATCGGGATCGGGAGTTGGGGTGTGCTCGGCCAAGGTGCAAGCCGGGAGAGGGTGGCTCGGGCTATAGGGGAGGCTGGTCGGGATGGCGTGCGGCGCAAGCAAAGGTGAGGAGGCCGGGGGTTAGGGTGCAGAGAATTAGGGTTAGGGTTTTGTGAAAGAGGGATTAGATATATATATATGAGGGTATTAGGATTAATGGGTAATTGGGTTGTGGATAATTAGAAGTAGTAGTAGGATTTGTTTAATGGGTATTGATAAGGATTAATTGCATAGGTTAACAAATAGGATTGTGGATTTAATTTGGCTTTGGTAAATCTATTAGGGATTAAACAATTGGATTGGGAAAATGAGGAGCAACCAACACCACCATAAGCACTCAAGAAAACAAATAAAGAAGACAAGAACCAAATGAAAAAAAGAGCAATAATAATGAAGAACGAACAAAGAGCCAACCAATCAAACCACAAGGGCTAAAAAAACGAATATATATTGAAAACAACTCCAATATAAGGTTCAGAAAGAATACAAGAGAGAAAATCCACAAAAAAGAAAATACACTAAAAATTACACAAAGTGAAAAACAGGGGTTACAATCCTACCCACCTAACAAGAAGAATTTCGTCCTCGAAATTTAAAAAGAAGATACATAGGGTAACCCCAAAACAACCAAAAGAACAAAACAAAAACTGCTCAAACAAATGAGAAAACTTCTGCTAAATCTCCTCCTCCAACTCCCAAATCGACACACCAGACGAGTGAAGATTCCAAGCAACACGAACCAACTTGATGACCTTGTTCTTAAGCACCTTCTCCCGCTGATCCACAACCGCAACTGGCGGAATCTCATAAGTCAAATCCGGCCGAACGGTCAACTCAGAATAGTCGATCACATGGCTCTCATCTCGGATATATCTTCTGAGTTGTGAGACATAGAAAACATCGTGCACTCCTGATAACACTGGCGGCAAAGCAAAACAATATGCCACCCTGCCTACTCGCTCCAAAATCTCAAACGGTCCAATAAACCTCGAGCTAAGCTTGCCCCCACCACCGAACCGAATGACACCGTGCCACGACAATACCTTTAGGAAAACATGGTCACCAACACCAAACTCCAAAGCTCTTCGATGGACATCAGCCCATCGCTTCTGCCTGTCCTAAGCTGCCTGTAAATGCTTCCTAATCTGAACCACAACATCAACTGTCTTGGTGATCAACTCCGGTCCCAACAACTTTCTCTCACCAATATCATCCCAGCACACTGGTGATCTGCACTTCCTCCCATAGAGTGCATCGAACGGAGCAGCTTTAATACTGGCTTGAAAGCTGTTATTGTACGAGAACTCCACGAGATGCAAATGGTCCTCCCAAGACCCACCCAACTGAAGCATACAGGACCTCAACATGTCCTCAAGAATCTAAATAATCCGCTCTGACTGTCCATCAGTTTGGGGATGAAAAGCTATACTGTACTTCAACTTACTCCCCAAACTGTTCTGAAGACTCGCCCAGAACTGAAATCCAAATCTCGTATCCCTATTAGATACAATACTTACTGGAACCCCATGAAGTCTAACAATCTCTTGCATGTACCTCTCAGCAAGGCTCTCAGTAGACTGACTGACACGAAAGGGAATGAAGTAAGCACTCTTCGTCAAACGGTCGATAATCACCCAAATGGCATTATGACCCTTAGGACTCCTCGGCAAGGCGGTCAAAAAATCTATAGTGATATGTTCCCACTTCCACTCTGGAATAGGAAGCGGTTGAAGAAGTCTAGCAGTTCTCTGATGCTCTGCCTTAACCTGCTGGCGGATCAAACATTGAGCAACAAACTGAGCCACAGCCCTTTTCATACCCTGCCACCAGAAATGAAGCTTCAAATCTTGATACATCTTAGTACCACCAGGATGGATAGAATATGAGGACTGATGGGCTTCCTCAAGCAACCTCTGACAAACATCACCTTCCGGGATACATAATCTGGACCCAAAACGAAGCAATCCATCCGAATGAATAACCATGTCCGTCCTAGACCCGGACTCAACCTCAGCTCGAAATCTCTGCAGTTGTGCATCACTAGCCTGCGCCTCTTTAATCTGATCAACAAGAGACGACTGCAGCTGAAGCAACAAACAACTCCGATCAGAACTCGACAACAAAACCTCCAACTCTAACCTCCTCATCTGCTCAATCAGATCCCTCTGTCGAGTCAAGAACATAATTGCCGGTCTCCTGCTCAAAGCATCTGGCACCAAGTTTACTTTACCAGGATGGTATTGCAAACTGATGTCATAATCAGCCATAAGCTCCAACCAACGCCTTTGCCTCATGTTTAACTCCTTCTGGGTGAAGATGTACTTGAGACTTTTGTGGTCTGTAAAGATCTCCACTCGGTCTCCAAGTAAATAATGTCTCTACAGCTTCAAAGCATGAATCACTGCCGCTAATTCCAAGTCATGAGTCAGATAGTTCTTCTCATGCGGCCTCAAATGCCTTGATGCATACACAATGACTCGGCCCTTCTGCATCAGAACTACCCCAAGACCCTTACCAGAAGCATCAAAGTGAATTACAAATCTGCCTGAACCATCGGGAATAGTCAACACAGGTGCTGACGTCAATCTGTTCTTTAACTCAACAAAAGCTTCATCACACTCATCAGACCAACAGAACTTCTGATCCTTCCTAGTCAACTTAGTCAATGGTAATGCTATCTTCGAAAAATCTTGGACGAACTTCCGATAATAGCCAGCTAAACCAAGAAAACTCCTGACTTCTGAAACTGACTTGGGAATGGGCCAATCCTTCACAGCCTCAACTTTGGTCGGATCCACCGAAACACCATCGTCGGAGATAATGTGCTCCAAGAATGAAATCCTGTCGAGCCAAAACTCGCGCTTGCTGAGTTTTCCATAGAGCTGATTCTCCCCAAAGTCTGCAGAACCACTCTAAGATGCTCAGCATGATCTTCCCGATTCCGAGAATACACCAAAATATCATCAATGAAGACCACCACAAATCTATCCAAGAACTGAGAGAAGACCCGGTTCATAAGACTCATGAATACAACCGGCGCGTTTGTAACTCCGAATGGCATCACAAGATACTCATAGTGCCCGTATCTAGTCCTGAAAGCAGTCTTCTGTATATCTGCAGCCTTCACCTTGACTTGGTGATACCTAGAACGAAGATCCAACTTCGAGAAAATAGCAGCCCCACTCAACTGGTCAAACAAATCATCGATTCTAGGCAATGGATACTGATTCTTCACAGTAACTCTGTTCAGTTCCCGATAATCCATGCACAGTCGATGACCACCATCCTTCTTGTCGACAAAAAGGACTGGAGCACCCCATGGTGAAACACTAGGTCTAATGAAACCCAAATCAAGCAACTGCTGAAATCTGCATCTTAAGCTCTGCTAGCTCAACCGGTGCCATCCTATAGGGACTCTTCGATATCGATGCTGTTTCAGGCTGAACATCAATATCAAATTCCACTTCTCTATCATGGGGTAAGCCAGGCAACTCATCTGAAAAAATATCCAAGAAATCCCGAACTACTAGAGGCGTAGCCTCACAGCTTGAATGCAACTCCATCGCACAAACCTCCTGATCAACTGCAGATCGGCCAAGGGAAGACTCCCCTGCATGGAACTCAAATTCTGCGCGATCTGGAATCCGGAATACAACTTTCTTGGCACGGCAATCAATAATGGCATGGGTTTCACCCAGCCAATCCATACCCAGAATAATATTAAATTCCGAATTCCCAATTACAATCAGATTGGCTTTGAAATCTGCGCTGCCAATAATTACGAGACACTGCCTGCACTTCTGGGAAAAAATGACAACTCCACCACTTGTCACAATGTTCCAAGCCTCTGACATGTTGCTGCACTCCAACTGATGGCGAGCGACAAATCGAGATGAGACAAAGAATGGGTTCTCCCAGAATCAAACAGAACATGAGCAGGGAAAGAGCAAACAAGAACAACACCTAAGACAGAAAGCAAAAGAGACAAAGAAAAGAATGGTTGAACAGGGGTGAGGAATAGCAAAATGTAGAAAGAACAAATAGAAGGAAATAAAGCAAAGGAAATGAAGAAAACAAAGAGAAACAACAAACAATAAAACAATAAAACAAAAGATACCTGCAACCACACCCTCAGCAGACTCAGCATCTGCAGCAGTCAGGTTGAAAGCCTGACCTCTCCTCGGAACAGCGGTCCTCTGACCGACAATCAGGTGCTGCGGAGGAAGCAGTGGTCTAACTGGACCACAAGCTGTGGCAACTGGCTGAAAAGGACCCCTGGCTGGAGGAGCCAACTACAGGCAGTCCCGCACCGAATGGTCAGCAACACCACATCTAAAATAGCAACGATTAGCACGTCGGCAATCCTTGCGCTCATACCCTGGAAGACGGCAAAAGTCACAGAAACCAACTCTCGGAGGACCTACAGAAGAGTAAGGAGCTGCCCTGACCAGAGGAGCTGAAATAGGTCTTCGAATAGTCCGCTGAGAAGAAGCCAATCCACCCCGAGCCTGCTCCTGGGATCTAGCTGCCTCAAGAGCCTCAGCGTAGGTACGCAAGTGCAGAGAGACAAGCTGCACCTTGATGTCTCGCTTAAACCCAAAAATGAACCTACGAGCTCTATCCTCTTCGTTCGCCACAAGAATGGCTGCGAAGTGGCTAAGTCTCGTAAATTCGGCTACGTACTCGTCCACAGACCTGAAGTCCTGTTTCAAGAAAGTCTTATGTTACAACATTGCATGAACAATATGTAACAAAATTTCATTACTCGAAATAATGACCAACCTGTTTCAGGGCTAAGAATTGTTGCTCCATCTCAACTCTGATGCTGCTAGGAAAGAACTTCTCTAAGAAGCTTCTAGTGAAAGTGGCCCAAGTGATCGGTCTTTCGAGCCTTTCGGACTCGGGCCTCCACCAGATATAAGCCAAGTCCACCAACTGGATGGTAACCACATCCACACGATCTGCATCTGCAATTCTAGCTGCCAAAAGTAGTTGCTCTGTCCGAATTAACCACTGTTCAGCCTCCAAAGGCATCTCAGTGTCTGAAAACCTGTCGGGATGTAGCCTCATAAAGTCTGTGACTGTTTCCGGACGAAGAGGAAGAACATCCTGCCTAGGCACAACGGGCGGAGGAACTCGAGCGGCTTCCAAAGCAGCCATCACCAAATCACTATGGTTCTGCTGCTGATTAATCAAGCGCTCAAGCACTGCAGTGACAACCTCAATCGGGTCAATCTGCGACTGAGAAGTAGAACCTCTGCGAGCCATAGTCTACATAAAACTAAAAACAGTTAGCATCCAAATCAATGTTGATAATAACTGATTCATTTATGCATGCATGGTTGGTGAAATGTTGAGCAGATCCCAGTTCGAGCCAAACTTGTCTAATATATTAGGAAACTAATACATTAGCCAAACCTGGCTCTGATACCACTAAAAATCTTGTCACGCCGTGCTTCCCAAAAGAGAATACGGAATACCGATACGCGACAAAATTTCAGCGAATGGTTTTCATTATCCATAAGCTGTTCAAGAATCTTTAGAACATTCACAAGAATCATCAGAGTCAGAAGCAAAAGAATCAATCACATGCACATATGAACCAAAATATCAACAAGAATACTTGAAACCAAATATATAAATCTTAAATAGTCATGATCTGAATAAGACAAATATCTTGGGTCACATTGCCCAAATACAAGAATAAATCCAAGTCTCAAAATACAATATTGTTCAAGCAAGCTACAAGAAATAATAATAATAAAAGTCAGCACTAATACTTCATGTCACCAATACCGTCTAGAACCTGTTCTCCAAAATCTGCAATTCAACAATTACAGGGAAGAGAAAAAGAGAAAATAAGGTACCCGTCAATTGCAAGTTACGGGCCACTTATAATGTAGGATACAAGTACATGGGAAAACTAACTAATAACATGGAATAAGCATGATGTCAAAATAAACAACTAGCATGGTAATGTGATCAAGTACATGTGGCATATGGCAAGAGTCAAGTAAACAAGTATCATGAAATCATGTATCAAGTGTCATGTATCAAGTCTCATGTATCATGTTCAAGTATCATGTGTCAAGTCTTGTAGTGATTACTATCAAGGTAGCACTTCATGCATCCCACAATGGTCAAATCACTATAGAGACAATATCAACAAGGGGTTTCACACATGAATTGTCTCTAGAACTCAACTACACTACAAGCGGTATTTTTGACTTGTATCATACAAAGAAATTTGAGTACAAATTACTTGCCAGGAATATGACGAATCCAACGGAGCAATGAGCAAGAACAACGGGAACATATTCCCGGGCACGAACACAAAATCAAGAACAAGCGAACACGAAAAAGATCACAAATCCAAAGAATAAATAACCCATGAACACGATCGGACGGCTGAGATCATGAGATCAAGAGATCAAGACGATCAGATCAGATCGGACGACTCTGATTGAAGATTAAGATCAAGATCTGGATCATGTAAACGAGATCTAAAATCCAAAAAAGCTCTAGTATCATGTGTGTACGTGTCATGTATATCGTGTCAAGCTCCACATGTAAACGAGCTCCAATAACCACTAGGTTCTTCCGAGTACACGTTTCTGCACTATCCACTACTAGATTTGTCCCTTAAACCCCGGCTTGATTATTTATTATTAATATCAAACAAGCATGTATATGTGCAAAATATATCAAGAATAACATGACATGATCATGTAATAAGTTTAAGTTGCAAGGTAAACATGTACGAGTGCAAGATAATACATGAAAGAATAAAATATTTAAATCTCAAGTTCAGGACAGCAAGACCATACTGTAGTAAAACAGTGATTCCCAGTGTTACAAGCATGCAAATCTGAATCGGTCAAAACTTCTAGAAAATAGACTCCCAACCAAATCCAGAGAGTATAAATAAGTCATATATTAATTCACAAAAATATAGCTCAAAACTGATTTGAATATAGAAAATAGGTTCAGCCAGAAATCAGGAAAATGAATTCAAGAGCAGGAAAACAGCATGAAAACCCAATAAATAAATCCACGAAAAATCTGGGGTATTTCCCTATATGTCTAGTATCTAAATATAAAGTTTCAAAATTTTCCAGTAAAATTAGATCAAACATCAAAAATTGGGAAACATCAATAAACAGTAGTTTGGCAAATCTGGAATTCCCAACACTGCTGTACAAAAACTACAATATCCCGCAACCAGTGAAACGAAATCCAAATCAACCAAAGGGAGATGAAAATAGACAAATTATATTAACTTTCATATTTCACAAGAACTTTTCATACAGTAGAAGGAAATATGGTGAAAATACGAATCTTTACAGAACGGCGAGCAAAATACAGCAAGCATAGTTTTCATAAACGAGCATGACATGGCATATAAAACTCATCAATAAAATCCACCAAAATTCTGGGTAATCCCTAACTAGATATAGTAAGATTGACCAAAGTTTTGGATCAAAATAATATGTGTAGCACATTTATTAAAATGATTTAGTCATCAAAAACACCAAGAAATGAAATCTGAAAAATATCTACACCTCTGTAGTAGAACAGTTATATCTCACACATACGAAAACAAAATCACGCAAGGTCAGAGGGGTTTGAAAATAGACGAAATCCTCTAAAGCACCTATTTTATACTCAAATTAAGATACTGACTTTAAGACAGTCCAAAACAGTAAACAAAACAGATCATCGACAAAATACAGATTTTTTCCTTTAACGACAACTCAATATATATCATACAAAACTTGTTCAAAACACAACCAAACATGAAATCGGGTCTACCAAGTGTCCAAACATCATGAAATAGGATTATTAACATATCTAAAATAAGTCTATCACATGGTTCTCAACAAATACCCAATTTCTCACAAGAAGTTTCACATACATGATCAAATCAAGAACGGACAAAACCTAAGTTAATTGATGTCAATATTTTGTCGTAAGGCAACTATAGTTAAGTTTTCACAATAGAGACAAAACTCATCAAACATAACACATAAGAGTCGTCTCTAGAACCCAACTACACTATAGGTGGTATTTTTGACATGTATCATACGAAGTAATTTAAGTACAAGTTACTTGCCTTAACCGAAGACGACGAACAACAAAAATCAAGAATAACGGGAACGGATTCCTGACAACGAGCAAAACCTACGAACAAATATTTACGAACGAATGAATCCAAGCAAACTTGAGCGAAAATCTCCACACGAACAATTCCACCAAAAGAGAGATGATCCAAGAGGGGGATGGCGGCTAAGGTGGCTTGCGGCCTGGGGTTGATCGGCGTCGGAGTGGGGGGCGACGGGGATAGAGAATGAGAAAGATGCTAGGGAATTATGGTGGTTGGGTAGTAGGAGGTCGGGTCGAGAATTGGGGTGTGCTCGGCCAAGGTGCAGGCCGGGAGAGGGTGGCTCGGGCTGTAGGGGAGGCTGGTCGGGATGGAGTGCGGCGCAAGCAAAGGGGAGGAGTCTGGGGGTTAGGGTGCAGAGAATTAGGGTTAGGGTTTTGTGAGAGAGGGATTATATATATATATATATATATATATATATATATATATATATATATATATATATATATATATATATATATATATAAGGGAATTAAGGTTAATGGGTAATTGGGTTGTAGGTAATTAGGAGTTGTAGTAGGATTTGTTTAATGGGTATTGATAAGAATTAACTGCATAGGATAACAAATAGGATTGTGGATTTAATTGGCTTTGGTAAATCTATTAGGGATCAAACAATTGGATTGGAAAAAGGAGGAGCAACCAACACCACCATAAGCACTCAAGAACACAAAATAAAGAAGACAAGAACCAAATGAAAGAAAGAGCAATAATAATGAAGAACGAACAAAGAGACAACCAATCAACCACAAGAGCTCAAAAAAAAAACGAATATATATTGAAAACAACTACAGTATAAGGTTCAGAAAGAATACAACCGAGAAAATCCACAAAAAAGAAAATACACTCAAAATTACATAAAGTGAAAAATAGGGGTTACACCAGACCCAGGAAACTTTTCTGAATTTGGATTGGTTTTATTTAGTGCGGATTGCTTTTGGTTTTTGATTTTGGTTGTACCAAACTAACTATCCCAAGTTAAAAGAAACACTTAGGAGGAGTTTGTTACGTAGTAATATATAAGAGAATCTAGGATTACCCTCTGGATTATCTGGTTTGGTAAAATATGAGTATTGTTTTGGAATGAATTTTTTATTCTCATGTGAATCAAAATCCTTTGTTGGGAAGGATATACATTCCTCTTTAAAATGGTGGGATTTGTGGATTCCTGATGTGAATATTTGCAAGTGTACAAAATCGCAACAAGTAGTATAGTTTAAGTGAATAGAGTGTCGAACCCACAGGGACTAGATATTTTATTGAGTACCGATATCACTAGATTAATCACTATTTGGAAGATCGAAATTTATAATTGATAAAACAACTAAGTTAAATTAATCTAATTAAAACTAACTAAATTTGTGAAGAGAGAGAGGGCTGTGAAACAGTGAAGCTCTTGTAATTTGTTAATGGTAAAATTAGTTCTAGGGCTCTTGATTTCACCTCGTTTATCACACACACAAATTATAACTCCTTATAAATAAAAATATTATCTTTCCAAGTTGTAGACCAAAATCCTAAAAATATTAACCACTCTATCCACGTAGTCTAAAAATTATTCTCAACTAATTATTTGCCTCGCAGTCAGACGCGCCACGTCACCAGCATTCTGCGCCCGCTGTCTTTTCGCTGTCTTGTTGCCTCGGAAGACCGCTGTTGGATTCGTCTCTCTCTCTCCTTTTTTTCGTTCCAGACCGCACACAAAAGCGACAGAGAGAGAGAGAGAGAGCTTACTTTTCTCTGTTTTTTTTTTATTTTTTATTTGAAGCAATTGATTAGCCGTCACCTCTTACTTCGTTAAGAGTGCCTTTGGTATGCATTTATAGAGAACGGGAAGAGCAATTAGGGTTTGCACTTTTGCAGAAAACTCCACTCTTTTCATTTATTTCCTTCCTTTTTAATCCAGATATTTATTTCTTTCTCTTTTCTTCTTCTTTTTCCTTTTCTTGCCAGCACGTGCTACTGCATACACAAATCAAGACCGGAATTTAGGATTTAAATAAAATTAATTAGTTTAAAATTAATTAAACTAACTAAAAATCATATTAGCTCAATAAAAATTCTCTTAAAATTATTTATCGCACTTTTACTCAACAAAACAATAAAAAATCCGTTGTGTTACTTTGTTTGTTGATTTTTTTCACAAATCTTTACTTTTTGCATCAAAAATATTATTTCTTCAAAAATAATTAATTAATTGAAATCTTATAGAAATAAGATGAATTATATACAATATCAACGAAAACAAGCAATTTTAATTGGTAAATGAGTACAAATATTTGTATATAAATTAAACACATCAATTCCTCCACATAAAAAGTAACTGAGATAATTACATTACCAAATCACCCTCCAAAATTTTGATAACCTTTCTAACATATCATATTTCCGCTATATATTCCCTCCAACAAATTTGTTACTTTGTCTTATCAGGGTAGGATTTATGCATATTTATATATAAAGAAGAACATCTAATTAGAGACTAAACATAATTGAATAAGTATGATATATTTTTTAGTATAATGTATCAATTTTAACAATAGTACCCACAATTATTAATAAAAAAGTTGAAGGGAAAACCTGTTTACTAAGTCATAAATAATATATTTCATTGATAATTATAATCCATGTATGCCTAAGATCATTTGTTTGTACTGCGTGCGTTTCATTTGTTTTCTTTTTGTTATGTTTATTATCTTCCTGGTTGAAATACAATAGAATCATAATGTAACCTTTTGAGTTATCTATTTTTTATTGTACTCAGGTTTTACAAGATATATATCAATATTGGTTTTGCACATGTCATGCATATACAACTGACCACTTAACCCGTTATTGACAACGGACTGGATTAATATTGGTGAAAACTTGGTTATATATATATATATATATATATATATATATATATATATATATATATATAATTTGATGAAATTCCTAAATCCAAACTTCATCTCAATTTATATATATACTAGATTTGCCCGTGGGCACGTGCCTACGGCATGTCTTCGGAACGATGAAGCACATGAAAAGCCCTGTAAACAGTCAACAAGTTTGAATAGTATGACAATAGTTAGTTGTAAATAAAAGTCCATGTTTCCATTAGTATATGTTAAAAAATAATTATAAATGGGGGTGTAAAATCCACCTTCTTATAACTTTGCGGGTGGAAAATGATGAAATTTAACTGTTGAAGAGATATCTGCTATTTTCAATGTAACATGATTAATAAATTAAAGCACATAAATTCTGAAAATTTACAAACCTGAAATCCGAAAATCTAAATTTCTAAGTAAATAAAGTTTAAATGTGAGAGAGGGAGAGAGAGAAGAGGGGGGGCGGGGCGGGGGAGAAATATTAAAAAGTAAAGAGAGAAGAGAAAGATAATAATAAAGTAACGAGATTTTTAAGTTTTGGGGAGGGGGAATTTTGATTTTGGGGGGAAAAGGTTTTTGAGAAAAAATATGTTTTGGGAGAGTGAATCTGAACTGTTGATTTTGTTTCAATTGAAGGTGAACCACTTGATAGCTTTGTCTTGTATATATATATATATATATATATATAACTTAAGCTGTCGGATAAATGGTTTGCATGTTTGCAAATGCTACAGTAGCTTTTGGAATGTAAGATTGATCTATATATATAATTTGATGAAATTCCTAAATCCAAACTTTATCTCAAATTTTCCTAGTTAGTAAGTGGTTTGCATGTTTGCAAATGCTACAGTAGCTTTTGGAATGGAAGATTGATCTATATATATAATTTGATGAAATTCCTAAATCCAAACTTTATCTCAATTTTTCCTATTTTCAAACACTCCCATCGTCGATAACGGAAGATGCATTGGAATCCCATGCAGCTCTCTACAAGCAGTTAAATATGGGGACTACCAGGCTCAATCCCAAGCTGCCATTAGCAGGTGTAATGAGGGAGATTACAAGAAAGAGCTCCCAGTGTAGATCTAGTACTACTAGTAATTCTAATAAGGAACAAAATTATTGTTAAGGCTGGGGTGGCTAAGATTGGTAGGACTGTGAGTTGTGTTCCTAGGATTAATGATAGGCCGTGATGCGCTAAATGAAGCAACTGAATTAATTACCTGATCAAGTGAAGCTGTACTGGGGTATAGGTTTTCAATTGGTTGGTTATGAAGGGATTAGTGGACGAGCTTAAACTTTATATTATGCAGCACTCCAATCAAATTAATTAAGGTAGAAGGGATTGCATTATTATGAGTATTCTTATGGTTGATTGGCCTGTATTTTAATGGTCAGCAAGTAAGTGCATCACTTTAAGTGGAATTATGGATTATATTTGTATCCTTTTCTAAATTAAAAAAAAATCCAAAATTTATTTATTATGCACCTTATTTGCTATTCGAATTGAGTAAACTAGAATTTAATCTATGCATGCATGGAACAAACAATTTCTAAGCGTAATTTTTACTAAAATCAACTCTTACCAAAATCTACTACTTTGAGAAGTAAGCATCATAGGCATGATAACTTGTATAATTATATTTTGCTTTGTAAATAATTTGCAACATATTGTTATGCAAATATATATATTTTTCATATCTCGACAATTCCATGTTGTATATAAGTACATCATTTCTCATATTATTAAATAAGGCTTCAAATTACAATCTTTGTTTTCCATTTTCATTCTTTAATTTCTTCTCCATATAGTTAATTTCTATCTCATGAATCGAGCTTCATATCTTCATAATTGTTCTCCAATTGAAATTCTACTTTCTCTCTGACAATGTCTTTAATTGAGCAATATTATTTTGGAGAAAACTTAACGTGCTATATGATTAAGAAGCTTGGGGGAGGTGGTCCAGTGAATTATTTAGCATTAGTAATCTGCACGTACAATACACTTTTTTTTCTTTTCTTAAGCTCCTATCTGTACGGGTGATGCATATAAATTGAATTATCTTCAAATTACACAACCTCAGCTATTCCATTATAATATTACAAATAGAAAATATTCACAATCGATTAAGGAATGGTATGAGAGAATGAGATTAACTACTATAATTAGTAACAATAATGCTACGCCTACACCCACTTCTACAATATAATTCTTTACAATCTTTGGAAGCATAATTCTATTGAAGCTTTCTATAAATTATTTTATAATAAACTCCAATAGACCGTGTCACCTAATGTTGTAAAAGATTATGTTGTAAAAGTGGATGTAGATGTAGCATTGTTGAATTAGTAAATAGCATAATTAGTTGTTTAATAAATTATCGATTAGATGGAAAATAAAAAGTTGATGACGTGGAAAATTAAGATGAGTTGGAGGCACATTATTAGTCTGTTACTACGATTTGCATTTTACATGGTGTGTATGAATTATGATATGGATCCACATGGTAGTTGAGAAAGGGTGTTTATAAGCAAGGTGAGACGAATGTTGTAGCTGATAAGATGATCTAGATGCTAACGGTGATGCAGCAAATAAAAAGTATAATTGACCACCATTGTAGCAGAGTTATATATGACAGGTGAGAAAGGAGATTCGAAACCAAATTATAAGTGGCAAAATTCACAAAGTGAACTGTTACATATTTATATCCTCTTTGGAAGATAATGCGGTCAAATGTCGTTCAGGATAACAGTGCAGAAATAAATGCACCAGCTATATCGTAACTGTTCAAAATTATGTGCATCAACAAACACCCGATGTCACAGCAGAACTAAATAAAATAATGAGAGAGTCGAAATAGATGAGACTAATCAATTGAGCAAGCAAGTAGATCCACCAATCCAACACAAACACGACGAGAATTTATCACAGTTAGCTTTCGCTTAATTCAAGGAAAAATATAGGAAAATTTGATATTCGACTAGAAGATATTACAATGAGTTAATGATTCACTCAATACAAGAAATTAAACTCACTCACCAAGAACTATCTCTCTCAAGTCTCTTTTTGTAATGGAAAAAAAATATCAATAAAGTACTCTATTCTCATATATAGAAGAATAGATAGAACCCTAAGTTTAATCTTGATTCTCAGTCGTCCGATATAACCTGTAAGAGAAGTAACTGAATAGGAGTCGTACGATTTGACTTGGAGTTGAAGATTATGTTGAAACGACCTAACAAATTAAGGCCCATAAAATACACAGAGCAGCGGGTGGTCAACCGTCCAACAAGAGCGGTCGACCGTCATCCTCTCGGCCAAACCATGTACAACTGCGGTCGACCTTCCCTCAATACAGTCAACCGCAACTCTGCCTGCACCTTGCAGTTGTTGTTTTCTCTTCTATTCTTTTTGACGCTTCGACCTCTGTGCTTCATCTTATCTTCTTCTAATCTGAACCACGAGTATTCAAGCTACATTTCTAACAACTCCAACCCATTACGCAAACTTATAACTACTTTTCATAAATCCACTCGCCGACACACTTCGAAGTATTTATAAACCAAATCATTCAAGTAATCTAAACGGGTAAAGAAGAGTAATGCAAATTGTAAAGTGCTTAAGATCATATTTATTGCAACAATAACCACATTGACCGTATTAACCCTAAAGAAATCACACGCATCTATTTTCAAAACCGACAAAAATGCATGCAAAACAACTTTTCTCAGCATGTAAGTTAACCATAGAAGTGTTCCACATCCAAAACGATAACACGTATCAGTAACCTTTATTACACCAACAGTAATTTTCCAAATCTCATCACTGAACTATCCATAATCATTACAAACCATAACTGCAAATTGTATATTTCATACGGGTCAAATTGAGAAAAAACTACTTGCTCCAAACCGTATAAGATATGTATTTGCTGTAGCAATAGCTTGCTCAAAACTTTATATAATGTTCTTCGTACTCGACTTTGTAACTTTATTTTAGACTTCAAAAACAAAAATATGGACATGCAAAATCACATTTTTCTTAATTTCTTGTGGACTCCGTTCTTTCACTCCTAAGTGGAAAAGAGAGTCCACAAAATGTTAACTACAATTACCACTAATCTAACCAGGCTACAAGAGTTAAGAAATTAGCACAAATAGGAAAAAGAATGTAGGACATTGAACGAGGATTGAAAGGTTCTAGGTACAAATTCCATCCGTTGATATCTAAAATACATATAAATTATACTTTTCAGAGTCATTTGCAATCATCTTACAGGTAGAGATCTTTCCCTGTGCAGACCCACATGAGGGGAGTGTCATACATTAAAATTGTCAGATATATATTCGATTGCTCAACAATCATCAGTATGAGCTTTCAGGATAATCTGTGATTTCGAATATCTACGGCTAGCATCACCAGAATCTTGTAATGGTTGGATTTCAAATATGTTCATTGTCAAGTATTTACTACCTTTTCCTAAAAAAAAAAGTACTTACTACCGAACATATTCATAACTCCTAAGGAATATGCTCATAATATCTTTATTTTAGAGCATCAATACTCGGTTTTTTTTTTTTTATAGATAAAAGTGACCGAATGATCACCGGTTTCATTAATGAAAAATTAACGAAACAAAATACAACATTACAAATCTAAAATACTCCAGTTTCTTACAATAATCCTTACACACTGTCTTCCCATTACATCCATACATATAACCTAGTGAACTAACTGAAACCCAAAATAGATAAGCTCCTGCTTTACTCGCATACCAAATCATAAGAAAGGATGTTTCTTCCGGACTCTGATAGATCCCTACTCTGTTCCTTCCAATCGCAATCTCTTCCTTGTTCCTGTTTGACCTGTCCAAGCATCTATCAGACTCAAGATTTTATTCAATAGCATTTGAAATGAACAAGAACTATTACGGAAGCATAAATCATTTCTATCAATCCAAAGTGACCACAAAATAGCCCCCGCGGTAATATCCCATGTTAACCTACGGTCTTTGGAGATAAATCTGGATCTCCAACTACCCCATATATCTTCTATACTGTTAGGAATCTCTAACGTACCGAAGCCCCTTCCCATAATTTTCCAAGTCAACCTAGTTGTAGGACATCGAATAAAAAAATGGTTCGTGTCTTCCTCTCCCCCTTTACACCGTTGACACGTCACATCGATTTAGAAGTTGCTTTTCCTGAGATTTGATTTTGAGAGAATAGCGTTGTGTACCAGCTAGAGGAACGTCTTCACCTTAGCTGGTACTTCGGACTTCCAACTTGTATTCGCCTTTGTACATCTAATGCCCCCATCATTCAAGAAACCATACATGGAGCTAACTGAGAATGTATAGGTCCGATTAAATTCCCGTATTCTTTCGTCTTGTTCCCCCCTATTTCGGCGATCCACCCCTTCCAACAGTGTTTTCAACTTCAGCAGTTGTTCTTTCCCTTCATTCGATAGCCTCCCTCCATGTTCAAATTTTAATCTCTCGTTCTTCCAAACATCCGCCACCAATTCATCCTCCCCAGTCACCTCATTCGCTAACTGTGGGAACAGAGACTGTAGGGTGTTTGCCCCATTCCATTTGTCCTTCCAAAATCTAGTGTTTTTCCCATTACCTATCTTGCATCTCGTGTTCGAGTGAAAGATATCCCCAACCTTCGCAATCCCTTTCCACAGATATGATACTTTACCATGCTTGCATCTTCCCCCAAATCTAACGATTTTTCTTCTTCGATATCTCATGAATGATTTACTCCACCATGTCATTCTTTGCTTGTATATTTTCCACCACCATTTATACAACAGTGCCTTGTTCATATCCCACAGATTTACAATGCCCATACCCCCGAATTCCTTCCTTTTACAAACCTTATCCCATTTCATCAGGTGCAACCCCTTGGTCTCGTCGTTGCTTCCTTTCTATAGAAACCGACGTCTGCATTTATCGATTTTATTGATAACCCATTGTGGGATCTCGTAAATAGACATCAGATATGCTGGAATGCTACTGAGCACGGAGTTGATGAGAGTGATTCTATCTCCAAGCGATAAGAACTTTCCTTTCCAACCATCCAATTTCTTCTCAATCTTATTCACCAGAGGCATCCAATCATCCTTTACCATCTTTTCTGGTCTGATAGGTGTACCTAAGTACCTGATAGGATACTGTTCTATCTTACACTCTAATAAAGATGATATTTCCCCTATGGCAATCGCATTGGTTTTGTTACTTAGTGCAGTCACGCAAGTCTTATGAAGATTCACCTTCAACCTGGACCAGTATTCTTAGCATCTCAGTAGAAGTCTTAGTGATACAATTTCTTCCACACTTCCCTGCCCAAATAAAATAGTGTCGTCAGCGTACTGTAGTATTGATAGTGGCATCGAGATACCATTAATCTGCACCCCCCTGATCATTCCTCCCTTTATACCTCTGTTATTCATTTCTGCCAGTCCGTCAGCCACAATTGTAAAAATCAGAGGCGAAAGTGGGTCGCCTTGCCTTAGCCCTCTCTGACATTTGATTTCGTTTCCTCTCCCCCCATTAAATTGAACAAATGATTTTCCATTTCTAACACACATCTTCATCCACATCCTCCATTTCTCTCTGAACCCTTTTAGAAGTAGTGCCTCGTCCACACAGTCCCACTCGACCGTATCGTAGGCCTTTTCGAAATCTAATTTGAGGAGAAAGCCATCAACTTTGTCTTTGTTACCTCTAAAGACCAATTCATGTGCAGATGCTATGCTATCCATGATATATCTTCCTTTAATAAATCCGCTCTGAGCCTCATCGACAATGTCATTTAGGTGAGGCGATAGTCTATTGGCTAAAACCTTCGTGATGATTTTAAAGGATCTGTTTAGCAAACTAATTGGTCTCAGGTCCCCTACCTTCTGAACTTCACCTTTCTTCGGGACTAGGATAATATTCGCATAGTTAAGTCTCACGATCTGCTCTGTTCCCAGAAAAAATCCCTAAAATATGTGAAGGAAGTCATTCCTAATGATTGACCAGTATTGTGCTGTAACACCCCGCAAAATTGGAAATTACAATTTTGCCCATGGGTGTTACGCACGTATATTTTGTAATATATTTCATTACATATTTTGGATTCGTACTATTTATACATTTTCCGTATTGATTTCAGTCAACTAAAATATAATATTTCAATCCCTGGGATTTACGTGCTTTTTACGTGTTTTGATGCACGTGTTTCCACCACTACGTATAATATTTTCTATAGGTTTAAATTATTTATTTTTATGTATTTAAATCTATTTTATAAAACGAAAATTCATTTTCCCCTTATTTTGATTAAAATGCATTTTTCGATTTTCTGCACGTATGGTGCACGTGCAAATTTTTATTCTCATTTTGCAACTCTCATTTTACTATTTTTAGCATGCATTAGTTTTATTTAGCCTTTCTTTTGATCCATAGACCTATAAACTAAAATGTAGCCCATTAGGAGAGGAGCCCACTAGATAATTAAATAAATTAATTAGTAATGAGCCCATGTAGCAAGCCCACTAGATAATTAAATAAATTAATTAGTAATGAGCCCATGTAGCAAGCCCACTATTAAAATCACATTTTTAGTTAAACATGTACTAATACATGACAAGTTACACATATTAGTACACATTTTTGAGTTATAGAAATGTGTTCATATTTGTTTGTGCATGTATGCATGCACACACAAATGTATTTGGACCATTTTGTGGGCTAGGGGGGGGGGATTAATGGAGTGGTTAAGTTCATGGAGAGTGGGGAGATGAGAGGTTGGGAGTTTTAGGAGTTAAAAATATGAAGAGGTGAGAATTAAAAAGAGAATTAAAATGAGAAGTTATTAGGTGAGAGATTTTGCAATATAGTCCCTAGCATTGTCCTATAAATAGCAACCCATTTCTCATTCTTTTTCACACCAAAAATAAAATAAATAAGAGAAAGAGAAGAATAAAAGAAAGAGAGTGAGGGTCCTTTTGGAGGAATTGCTAGAGGAAGCCATTGCTAGGGGAAGGGAGCTTGCTAGGAGGAGGAGCCATTGCTAGGAGTTGTCTTGGAGCTAGAAGAAGTGTCACATATTTTCTTCAATTGTTCAAGCTTCAATAAGGTGGGTTCTCATGCTTTCTAATTTAGAACTATGCATGCTAGTGACAAAATATGAGCATTTTGTTTTGATATGTAGTTAAGATTTCATGTTAGTGTTACATGCTATGAATGAAAACAATATTGTTATGATTAAACAAATAATAGGAGATTTTGACTAAAGAGCTAATACCATAGATCATGTTAGAATGCTTGTAAAATGTTATGCATGTTAAAAATGTATTCTTTTGTATGGGAAATTTGTTGAAAAATGTTGTTTTATGTTCTAGGGTCATGAATAAGAAAGAAAGATTAATATTGTGTTAGTGGTTGATTTTGTAGTACAAACATGCTAATTTTGATAAATAAAGTAAAATGTGATGGGATAAATATATTGTGTTTATGAATGGTAGAAATATTGTTATGACTAAGAGAACAATTTTCCATCACGATAGTTAAAAATAATAAAATGAATTACTGTCACAAACCATACTAGTACTCATGATTGTAATTGTCGAAATGTATAATTTGTAGGAAGATTGTTGAGACTTCTTAATGAGTTTAAATGCAAATTAAATTTGGGAAAAAAATTCTAATACTCTTATAAAATGAAATAGAATATAGTAAAAATAGTTGTAGAATTTTTCAAGTATATTTGAGAAGTAAAAGAGATATTTGAAGATAGAATGAAATTTTGTTCTTAAGTTAATTATTTTTAAGAATATGAATTTTTTTATAAAAAAAAAAGACTTTGATGTGAGAATTAGTTTCTCTTGTTGAGATTATGCAATTATGATGAATGTGAAATTCTAGATTTCTATGTGTACTCAAATTGTTAATGAGTTTAAATTAGATGAATGCATGAATAGAATTCTTGTTGGAAAGAATTGAGAATAAGTGAATTATGAATAAACATTGATTAAGTTGTGAATTATTTGTATTTGATTAATTGGAGAGACTTCGTGAGTTTAAAATTTGCAAATGAAATTGCTATTGTTGTTGATTCATGAATGGACTAAAAGAGAATTATGATTGACGCCAAATGAGATATAGATCAAATTGTGGATGGCTAGAGACATGGAAATATCTAAGTGAAGACATGATAATGAAAGGGTAAAAAGAAAATAATTTCCGAAACTGATCCACCGTGTAAAATATTTACCCAACTGGTCCACTTTTGAAAATATTTACCAAAGTTAGTCCATTATTATATTTTCCGAAACTGAGTAATTTTAACATTATTATTGACTTCAAAATTCTATTATAGACCTTTATTTTATTAAGAAGAGTAAAGTAGTAGTTTGTGAAGTGATTTTTCTTGAAGAAAATTATACTCTTATTTGTGTAAAGAATGTTTTAAAGTGAGTTGAGATATTGTGAGAGTTTGAATTTGTTGATAAAATTTCATGTGATGAAGTTGCGTACTTGAAAGAAAATATTTTGCTTATAAAGATTTTGAATGAATAAGTTGATTATGAATATGTGCCTAAGTTGTTAAAAAGAATGATAATGGATGAAAATTTTGTTCATGAAAAAGGATTATTTGTTTT
Organism: Hemerocallis citrina; assembly: GCA_017893485.1. NCBI lineage: Eukaryota > Viridiplantae > Streptophyta > Magnoliopsida > Asparagales > Asphodelaceae > Hemerocallis > Hemerocallis citrina. The sequence goes on from CM030358.1 coordinate 232,376,022, forward strand.
TATGGAAAATTATGAATGAATGAATGAATCATGGGTAATGCAAAAATGAGACATTGATTAGATTATGGATAAGTTAGAGATATGAATATAATAAGTTTAAGATATGATTATTAAGGGGTATGTGTACCCATGTTTCATGTACATGAAAGATTATGATTAAGAATTAGTAAGACTTCGGTTACCGGCAAAAATGAAAGAAAGGATTGATATGATTTTGAGATATTGCCGTGGGGCGATCTCATATTTGTTGATTAAGTCCGGTAGGAGGTAAAACTAATTCTATGAGTGGAAATTATTCATGTCTTGAACTTAAAAATAATTAGGCACTTAAGTGAAGATGTAATAGACTTGTGCAAACGTAAATGGGTGCTTCTATATAGTCGGCGGTGGATCTCCGTGGCTATAGACCCAGTTGGTGGACTGTGGTTGCCCCATAGGAGATGGACTGTATTTTATCCGGGACTTAGGGTAGTCGACGGATGTTTACCATACTCCAAAGAATATGTATATACTGGGACTAGAAGGGCATTTACGGGATTATCATCACGATATAATAGTCAGGGAGGCTGGGATCTGTTAATATAAGCCAGGGAGGCTAGCCAGGGAGGCTGAGATCCGTATCTGTGAAATAACTCTAAAACTTGTTTTATTACTGGGTAGTCTCATGGCGAGGGATCGAACCCTTTAATGTGGAGTACGTAGGCACTTGCCCTCAGACCTATGTAGTATGGGATGCATAGAATCTGAACAAGTGTGCATTAGTGTCATCCTAGTGTAGAATTGTGTGCATTAGGCATTAAGGCATGACATACACTTATATTTAGAATAATCACTTTTGACACTTTATTTGTTCATTCAATCTTTTTTGTGATTTGTTAAAGTATGAGATCGTTATACTATTTCCGGCATAGAGAGGATAGCCGTGTATAACATTTCGTCAGTTGTAAGTAACTGACGAGCCCACAGATTGACATGCAGGTAAATGACCATTCATGAAGCTATAAAGTGGATATGCTGGTGCTGTTTTATTTTGAAGATGTTGCAAATGTTTTATTGTAAATTTTATTCTTCCGCTGTGTAAAACCAAGTTGTAATTGAACTCTGATGTATTGTGAATGAAAAGTTTTAATTTCCTTGTAAAATTGTACGAAGTGAAGTAAAGATCCTGTGAAATCTCGAATTTTTCCTTATTTGAAATTCGGGGTGTTACATGTGCATAGAAAAGGATCGGAAATCCATCAGGTCCCGGGCCCTTTTCCTGGCCCAGATCTTTAATCGCTTTAAGAATCTCCACTTCCGGGAATTGTTCTTCCAAACCTTTGCTCCCCTCAATCCTTGAATCACTCCACATCTCCGAGCTCAGATTACATCTCAATGATCTCTTCTTTCCCAACAACTCTCTAAATGCCCTGTCAATATGGTTTCTAACTTGTACCTCATCCTCTGTCCACTCTTCTCCCACGAATATTCCCCCAATTTTGTTGTGCCGTCTTCAACCGTTTGCTACCTTATGGAATAACATCGTATTCGAATCTCCTTCCTTGAGCCATTGGATCCTGGATCTCTGTCTCCAATAGCATTCTTTCCTTTCTCCTATCGAGTGTAATTCCGCTCTGCTGTTAGCCAATTCTTCAAATTTTGCCAGTTGTAGACATCTCTCTTCTTCCGTAGATTCTAACTCTTGCACTGTCAGTCGTAGTGTTTCTTTTCTTCTTTTATCTTCCCCAAATTCATGTTTCGCCCATCTCTTTAAGCACTTACGCAATCTACACAATTTGATGTTCCAGTTGGATATCGCATCTGCGGGGTTGGATGGCACCATCCATGACTTCTCAATTTCCGTCCTCAGATTTGTACTAAAAGTCCACGCTTTCTCAAATCTAAACTATTTGCTCGGCGTACTCCTCATGTTGTCCCCCTCGAGAATGAGTGGGATATGGTCAGAGGTCGATCTAGGAATGGGTCTAACTATCGCTAGGGGGAATAACTCCTCCCATTCCGTAGACACCAAAATTCTATCTAGCATAGCTAAGATAAGGTTCGCCTGCAGGTAAATCTTCTATCATTCGCTTGGATTTCAATGAGATTCAAATCATTGATGATGAGGTTGAAGTGTTGTCTGTCTTTCTCATTAGTGCCTGTCCCTCTATGTTCGTTGGCAAATCTCGTGATGTTAAAATCCCCCCCCCCATAACCCACGGTCCATCCCATGTTTCCTGAATGTTACGAATCTCCTCCCAAAACCCTTGTCTAAGACCTGTGTTGCAAGGACCGTGCACCGAAGTTATCAGATGTTCCCATCCATCAGCCTTCCACTTGACTCTCACCGTAACAGAAAACATCCCCACAAAGTCATCTATGATATCAAAAATATTGGAATCCACCCCTACTGCTATACCCCCTGACATCCCCCTGGACATCTTGTATCTCCAAACAAAGTCTCTTAACGACCTAAGACCCTTGAAGTCGTTAATTTTAGGATCAAGAATCTTAGTTTCTTGAAGTGTGCAAATAGAAGGTTTGATCCTAGCAATAGTGTCTTTCACTAATCTACTCTTAACCCTCATACGTATACCTCTAACATGCCAGAAGATGTAACAATGGATAAAAATTAACCCTCGTCTACCCAATCTACCTCCCTATACAGAGAAAGTTCTAAAGACCCAGTCTATAGGCTTCCTCTCTAAGGATATTAACCCTAACGACTTGATCAATACCAGAGGAACCCATGTCTAACCCTAACATAGCAGCATAATAAAGTAGTTTATCATCTGACAAAAAGTTCAAAATTGAAAATGCACCTCCACATGCCGAAGCTGGTTCCTTAGCTTTAGCTGCAGATCTGATCAAGTCCTCCTCGCTCGGCCCTTTCGATCCCCATCTGTCGATTTGCCTCTTACTTTTTCTCTTAACATCATCTAGAGCTTTCCCCAATGTCTCGGTAGGCGGCTCTAAGCTTTCTGATTCTATGCTGACTGGAATTGCCGGTGTTAGTTCCTTCACGCTACTCTCCCATTTTTCGAAATCACCATCTGACTCGTTACTCTCACTGCCCACTTCTTTTAGCGCATCAATTTTGTCGTCGTCTCTAGAGTACTCCCCTTTAGAGCCTTGATCCATTTCCCCCTCCGAATCAACCTTAGTGTTGTCTCTATGCTCAGATTCCCCCTTAACCCCGTCGACTCCCGTTTTGCCCTCCATTTCTGTGTGAATAGATAAATCATCTACTCCTAGATCTGACCCCAACCTCTTATTAATTTCCTCCCCCACAACTTTTTCGGAAGGCCCAACATCCAATTCATCTGTTGATCCCTTTGCTTCGGCCCATGGGCCCGACCCAGATTCGAAAAGTCTCTTGGTCACTGTTCTAACCGCTAAGTGTACTGCATCCTTAAAATTTGCAGTCGACAGGTTCAAAATTTTGGCCTGTAGTTTTGTGGGACCCCATGCCACTTTGAAACTTTCTTGACTGTGTTGCGCCTTAACCATTGCATGAACAGTACCTCGTACAGTCTTATCTCCTGTCCCCATTTTTTCCCCGCCTCCCTCACGTCTTGTCACCTCTATTACCTCCTTTATAGATCCAGTAGTAGTACCCTCTCTTCCTGCTCCACCTTTACAGCTGGCCTTCTCAATCCCTAAATGCAACCGATCCATAGTTTGAATTGTTGGACCTCCGAGATTAACTTGTCCTCGATCCGATGGCTTAGGACGAACTGATTTATTGTGACCCTCATCAGTTGATGGACGATTGTGGATTTTTGATGGAAAGTCCAACGGTAGCGCTTCATCTTCTACCTTCCGCCCCCCTTTGTCCTCTGTTCCCGAATTCGAACCAGAGAGCTCCGAAGCATTCATGAACGACACTCGTTTTTCCTCTCTATAATAACTTTGATCTCATGTATGTCTTCTTCAAACTGCGCTATGATAATAGACGGAATTAGGCTTAGGTCCTCCACTCCAATTTGGATCCTAGCATACTCTCGTCTAATTTAAAGGTTAGTATTCTTGTCGATGGCGATAAGGTATTCAAAATTGTGAACTAAATTCTGAAATCCCGACCTAACCCAACAGTGAAATGGTAAATTAAATAGCCAAACCCAAACCGCTGGTAGAGAGTCAATCTTCATCTCCCCGTAGCTTCTCGACCACCTGCTCATAGTGATGTAGAACTCCTCCCCCTCCAGGCTCCCGAATGATAGCAGCTCTCTCATAATCTCTTCCGTCTTACAATATACCATTATCACATCTTCTTTCACTTTCTGTAGTTCCCAATTCAGTCTTGAAGCTGTCCTAACACTCTCGGAGAGCAATCCCTTAATCTCTTTAGTTGTTGGATTCCCAGCATGTACCTTAAGCATAATGCATAGCTTAAGATGATTCTCAAAATCTGCCATAATCAGGGTTGGAGTTATGATCACCTTAGCAACCTTCCTATGCCCATCCTGGCTTTCCTCCGATCGCGCCTGACCTCCTTTGCTACCTACTTCCTTAACTGGCTCAATCGCCGGTGCCGAGAAGGACTGCGCGTTCCTGTCTTGTTCCTGTTATTGCAATTCTTTGAGATGTGTCCAAACTTCTTACATGCATAGTAGAACCAGTCGTTGTTGCATTCATGGATGGTGTGTCCCCTACCCGCATACTTATGACACTGGGCGCTTTTAAGAGCTGTAGCCGGAGCTGACGAAGATGAAGAGTATCCATTTTCAGCTCTCCTCCCTGCCTTCTTCACTCTTTTAGGTTTATAGAAAATCCATTCTCCCTCTTTGTCCTCCTTTTTAACCACCGTATCTCTTTCCGGCAAAATTCTACCCCTTTGATACTCACCACGTGCTGTTTCAACAATATTTCTCTTCGACGCTTCCAAATATGATCTTTTATAGATCGTAGTTGGGCGTACGGATGTTCTTTCCTTCTCCGACGAATCACGCCAACCACTCTTCGCATAGGCTCTATGCCCATGCTCTTCCTCTCTTTTCGTCTGACCTCTATGGTCCGGACGAAAGTTTCTATGGTTTGCCAGCAGTTTCCCTCTAGTTCCTTCGCCTACTTTGACCTCCGAGTAACCTCTGTTATCCACTCGTCGCTCACCTTCGTCTTCTCTACCACGTTTGGCCAATGGGCAGAGGGAAGTGGTGGTTGGGTCGTAAATCCTACCAAAGCTAGGTTTGGCACTCATCAGGGCTGTTAATAGTATTGTTTTGGTGGAGGGAAGAAAGGGTTGTTGGGAAGCAGGAAAGAGGAGAGCAGAGGGGGGGGGGATAGAGGATTAAGGGAGAGAAGGTAAGGAGGATGTTTAGAAGGTTAAGGAGGTGGCAGGGGTCTTGCATCAATACTTGTTATATAATCTATCAAGTGTTGAGTCTAATGCAGAAACAACTCAATAACAAGATGCAAACAAAGAAACTCTACTGCTACAGTCTCGCTGCTGATGCTAATTAACTTGCTTCTTCTTCAACCATGTTCTCATGTATTGGATCCACCAATCCCAACATCAAGTTTATCCGGTAATAGTTAATTGCAGATTGTTATTAGTTAATTACTTGTTTTCCAGTGTGAGTACCTTAAATTCAGACAGCAGCCGTCTACATTTCTCTAGCAATATTCTCGCTCTGGCTCAATAGTTCAATTTGCTGCCCTTGGACTTGCAGTCTAATTTTTTCTCATTGCAATTACTACCAATTCATAGAAGATAATGGGACATGTTGTTGCTAATTTTGGTGTGGGGACAATCAGAGTTTTTTATTGAGGGAGAAAGCTGTGATCTGGACCTTCGATCAGGATGTGGATCTGACTGCCTGAAAGCACCTGTAAACCTACAATAAGTCTCAAACTATAAGGTATTCCGGCGTAATACCCTCCGATGATCAATTCAGTCACTAGAAAAGTTTTATGAAGATATTGGCAGTTTTCCTACTATAATTATTTTTGAAAATTTTTAATAAAAAATCAAAAGAGCGCAAATCCTGAGGGAATCCGAGGGTCATATCTGATCCTGAGGATTGAGCAGCTCGGACGTCAATATTGGCATCGAGCTCCAAGGTGCACGAGTTCCTTGGTGTTGCTTGGATGACATCCTAACCTTCAAGTTGCATAAGTTTCATGGTGTTGTTCGGATGAAAAACTAGGCACCGAGCTAATTGACTCTTCGAGTGAGCTCGGATGACAATTCGAGCACCAAGCTCGTCTATCTTGGAGCGGGTTCATGATCTGCTCGAATGACAATCCAAACACTGAATTGCCTAGTTTTGGGACGAGTTTCTTGGTCCTGCTCGGATGACGAACCGAGTACCGAGCTCTTCGATCATGAAGTGAGTTCGCATATTGCTCGGATGTTGATCCAAGCACCGAACTGCCAAGCTTTGGGATGAATATCATGACATTTCTCTATCCTACTCAGATGATGAACCGAGTATCGAGCTCATCGATAATGGAGCAAGCTTGCATGCTGCTTGGATGACAATCCGAGCACCGACTGCCTAGCTTTGGGATGAATATCATGATGTTGCTCGAAAGACAAACCGAGCACCGAGCTCGCATATCTTGGAGCAAGTTCATGAGATACTCAGATGACAATTCGAGCTCCGAACAACTTAGTTTTGAGAGTTGCTTGGTGCTGCTCATATGATAATCCGAGTATCGAGCTCATCGATCACTGAGCGAGTTAGCATGTTGTTCGGATGACAATCCGAGCACCATGACTTTTGAGCTCTTGCCACATCACTTTTTGGCATTTTGTTTCGCGACTCCTCATTTCATCCATTGGATTAAGTGGAATCTGAGTAGCTGAGATTGTGTCACATTATCTTTTCTCTTTACTTATTCTCTGCAAAGCCCATAGGCCCTTCTCATTTCTTCATCTCTTTTCTCATTTTCCATCCAGAGCTTCTCTCACCTCTTTGCTCTCTCTTTATCTAGAATTCTGATTTCGACGACTTTTTTCAGCACTTTGTCTTCGTAAATTCACATTCGACAACCAGGTAATTAATTTATTTTAAATTAAGTAAATCCATGTTCAGTGTTCATCTGGGTTGTGCTGAATCCTCCTTGGATCCTAATGATGACAAGGTACACTTCATTCATCAAGCTCGTATCGCAAGGAAAGGGAAGGGGAAGGTGGTAGTCGAGTCATCCATAATCATTGAGGTGAAGGATGCAAGGGAGATAACAGAGAATTTCTTTGACCAAGCTCATCCTCCAAGCACCCCTTCCTTATTCACCAATATCTTGAAGAGTTAGTCGACCTAGTGAGATTTTGGCATGTGGTATCCTAAACTAGGACTGCCTTACGTCCGAAGCTGACCACATCAAAATGATTCTCATAAATGAAAACCTCTTGACGATCATAGTCGCTTTCAGAATTCCAAGCGAGTACGATTTACTACTACCTGGCCCCGAGGTTAGGGCATTTTTAGTGTTTTCCGAGGAGTATTGTATCATCCCTTATGACGCTTTTCATGCCGGTCTGCGTCTAACTTGCATCCCTTTATGAAGGAAGGTCAAATTTGGTACAATCTTAGCACGGTGCAATATATGCCAAACTTATGGAGGCACTTGATCGGCTTCATATTGCATTGTCATAAGGTAGGCATTGAACCGAGCTTGAGAATTTTGGGGAGGCACTACAACCTTCATCGGTAGAAAACGATAGACAACTGGTACTATCGTTCTCCGCTTCCGGAGAAGGAAATTATAAAGAATCCCGACTCAATTAAGGACTGAGAAAGCAAGTACTTCACCATCTACAGTCCTGAGCTATAGGGGTTCCCTACAAGATGGAAGGGAAGGTTCCGAAAAGGGTGAGGGTTGACCCGGATGAAAGTATCGAAGAGAAGAAGTTTAGTGATAGTCTGTTCAGGTCTGGAGAGTTGAGTTGCGAGAAGTGACCGAGGAGATCCTTTTCATGGAGGGGCCGAGTCTGATGGACTCTAGTGTGGGTTTAGTTTTTTTCCCCCTCAAGCCTTTAGCCTTTTTATTCCATCCATTTCTCATATCTTTGTTTGTTCCCTTTGCAGTAGAAGAAGGCATGGATTTCAAAAGTCTTATTGCCGCTCGCGCCAACTTGCGTAACAAGAGACCAGAGGATAAGAAGTAGAATAGGATCGTGATCAAGGCGGGGTCCTCGAAGGTAACCAAGAGCACTCCGACCCCCAAATTGATGGAGGTCTTAGAGTTGTCGATAAATACGGTGGTGAGTTCATTCACATAGGGCTCTACTTTGGGTCTGCTCTTTCATTGGTGACCTCCCTCTAGTAACTGCCGAGGTTGAGTTAGTCTTCTCGAAAGAGAAGAAGAAGATTTAAGTGATGGACTGGAATGTCAAATGGAGCGATGCCTTCCTTGGCGACACGACGAACTGCCTCGAGGTGGTTTAAAATCTTCTTATGCCTAGGGACCGAGACTCTGTATGGTGCTACAATCAACTCTTCCCTTCTCGAGATCTTCGAAGCTAGCGTGTCGGTATGTTTGTCTCTTTATAATGTGGTTTTTTGCATCTCTCCCTTTCCCTTTATGTATTGAATCCTTTTTTTTTTGTAGATATCCTACTACGCTGGCAACCTGATTGAGGAGTTTAAGGCCGAGGAGAAGCTCCTGAGGGACAAGGCCGCTCAGGTTGAGAATGACAAAAAAAGGCTATCAAGGAGCTTGAGGAGGCAAAGTGCCGAGAGGCAGTACATCTTAATGAGACTAATTGTCTGAAGGTCGGGCACAAGAAAAAGCTAGCGAGGGTGAAGAATAGATTGGTTAGGGAGAATGAGGCCGCAGTTGCCAAGGCGGAAAATGAGATGAAGGCTAACCTTCTTAAGGTGATGGAGAATTCATATGCAAAAGTTGTAAAGGACATAACTGAGTGCGTCCCGGGCTTTGATGGAAGGGGTATAGCTTCGACTTCTAGCCTGAGGAGCAACCAGTTAAGGTGGAGCCCGAAGATGAGGAGGGGGATGAAAGGGTTGAAGAGGAGGCTTGGAAGAAGATCATGGACAAAGAGGAGGATGTGAAGGATGAAACGGATAAGGAGGCCGATATGTTCGAAGAGGAGGCTCTGGAGAAGGAAGAGGGCACGAAGAAGAAAGAAGTGGCCGAGGCTTCCACTCCTTTGGCGGTGGCAACCGAGCTGGACCTTGATCTTTTTGTTCCATCTTTTTCTCTTTTTAGTTTTTGTAACTTGTTGAATCGTGGACTCGCCACTACTTATGCATCTTTATTTTAAGTAATGAAAATATTTTGCATCAAGCTTTTAAGATCCTTTTTATGAGTACGAATTTGTCATATGTTTGGTTGGATCTTTTGAAAACTTTTCAGAATTAAAGCTAAGTGTTTTTTTATTTTTTAGTATTCCAGTGACTTTTGGTTAATCAAAATATCCTTCTTCCTCGCGGTCATAGGTGATTTGGGCAGAAAAAAAAAATTTGGACTGATCTCGAGTGTCTAATGTAATCTGATCTAAAATATGTACGAGAATTTTTACATGAAATAAAGACTGATCATATGTTTTGACTTGTCTCTCATTTTCTCTGTGTTGTGCTTCTACTGTAAGTTTCAAAAACATTGTTGTGAGTTTGCGAGTTGTTGGAGTAGCTCGAGTGATGAGTTGAGCTCTAATGTCGTTGTTTTGAGTTAGTGAGTTTTTGGAGTAGCTCGAGTGACGAGTTGAGCTCCTAACTTGCCAATTTAAGTTGGCGAGTTGGTGGAGTAGCTCCAGCTAAGCTCCTAACTCATTTTTTTAGAGTTATCAAGTTGTTGGAGTAGCTCTCAAGTGATGAACTAAGCTCGAAACTCGCCATTTTAGAGTTATCAAGTTGTTGGGGTAGCTTGAATGACCAGCTAAGCTATGAACTCGTTCTTTTAGAGTTAGTGAGTTGTTAGAGTAGCTCGAGTAACGAGCTCTAACTCGTTGTCTTAGAGTTAGCAAGGTGTTAGAGTAGCTCGAGTGCTGAACTGAGCTCCGAACTCGCCGTTTTAGAGTTAGCGAGTTGTTGGAGTAGCTCGAGGAACCAGTTAAGTTCTGAAGTCATTTTTTAGAGTTAGTGAGTTGTTGGAGTAGATTGAGTAACGAACTGAGCTCCCAACTCATCGTTTACTTTTGGAAAATAGCACAACAGTTTACGAAGGAAATGTTGAATTTCATTGAAATAGCAGCTGCCTTGATTGCTAGCTTTTATTTCATGCATTGATAGCTATATATATTGGTCCTATTACAAATCTAGCAAAAGGTGATAAGCACCATCGTCGAACTTCATTAAATGCTCCGCATTCCAGTTCCTTGATATCTCCTTCACTCCCCCCTTCCCCAAGGTCTTCAATTCGATAGGTTCTTGGGCAGATGATTTTGGAGACCTTGTGGGGTCCTTCCCAGTTAGGAGTAAGTTTCCCTTTCTTTTGTGGCTCAGAGATCTCGAGCTTTCGCAGGATGAGGTCACCCTTTTTTGGATTTGTCAGTCATAATTTTTTGTAGTAGAACATTTCCACCATGTGTTGATAGATTAGTCTCTACATGGTAGATTTCTCACGGACTTCTTCAACAAGGTCTAGGTTGCCTCATAAATCATCTGAATTGTGTTCCTCATTGAAAGAGAGGACACCTAGAGAAGGTAGTTGAAACTTAACATGGTTTAAAGCCACGACTAAGAAGTTTTTTCAATATAATTGCTCTATCTTTTGTTCGGTGATGGTGGTCAGTGGTTAGGCTTCGATCCATTTTCTAAAATAGTCGATAGCCACGACTAAGAAGTTTCTTTGTCTAGTTGCAGGGGAAAATGGGCCAAGTAGGTCTAGTCCTGACATGGCAAATGGGTTCGGGCTTGACATTGAGTGAAGGTTGACCTGGGGCCCTTGTTTTATTAGGGAAAACTTATGGCAGGAGGCACAATGACGCACATAATCTAGGGCATCATCGAAGAGCGAAGGCCAATAGTACCCATAATTAAGGACTTTTTGTGCTAAAGGCCTTGCGCCTATGTGGCTGCCACTGATTCCTTCAGTGGCCTCCTCAAGACCGAGACATCATAAATAAGGTCTGTGGTCTATCAAAGTGTAAGAGCATTTGTACTGAACTCCATCAATAAGTGTGTACCTTTCTGCCCTGGTATGGACCTTTATTGCCTGTTTCAGGTATGTTGGGAGGATTCCCTTACCGAGGATCTCTGATAAGTGTTTCATCCAATGTCTCCAGATGCCTGAGGAGTGAAGACCATGAATTCTAAAACTTCTTCTTTGATGCTCAGCTTGATTAAGACTTTGATAAGAACGGTGTGGTCGAGCCCTTCGAAGGAAGAGGTAGCTAACTTAGAGAAGACTTCTGCTTGCCCATTCTCCTAACGGAAGATGCGAGTGACCTTTACCTTTTGGAATGTAGTCATGAGTTTCGTACCGCAAGCTATGTACTTGACCATACAATTATCCCTGGCCTCATAATCTCCTCTGATTTGATTCGCAACCGACTGAGAGTCACTAAACACATTACCTTTCGAGCCTTTATTGTCCAAGCTTAAAGGAAGCATGCAATCAGCACCTCATATTCAACCTCGTTGTTGGAGGCTCGGAAACTGGAATGAAGCAAGTATTGGAGGATGAACTCATCTAGGCCGAGTAAGATGACCCCAACCCCGCTCCCTTTGATGCAAGTAGAGCCATCAAAATAGACATTCCAGGATGGAGATTCCTCACTTATTTTAGGGGGACTGGAATAGCACTTTTGACAATGAATTAGGCCAAGGCTTGGGCCTTGATGGCCGCCCTCAGCTGTAGTTGATGTCGTACTGGATCAGTTTGAAAGACCATTTAATGAATCTCCCAGAGGTCTCTAGCTTGTAAAGCACAAGCTTGAGGGGTTGGTCAGTAAGAACTGAGATAGAGTGTGCCTAAAAGTAGGGGCAGAGCTTCTGGGTGACCATTATCAGAGCGTAGGCCATCTTCTCCAATTTGGAATAGCAGAGTTTTGCATCATAGAATACCTTGCTTGCATAGTATATTAGTGTATGAACATTGTGTTCCTCACTTACTATCACGTCCCGCATTCCAAATACGAGTGCGTGACGAAGCCCAGCGGATGATTTTAATATCATCCATAAGCTGTAGGATCGACTCAGTATCTCAACAAAATATAACAAGATATATATACCACCATGCATGCATGAATAATTTATTAAGTAACAGAAAACAATTGAAAATAAATAATAATGTCCAAATAGTTTTCAAGTTTGGATCAAGTTAAAACTCGGGAACATTAGCCCGTTACAAGTTCTTAAGTAGCAAGAATAAATAATTCAATAAAAACAATATTCTAAACAAGACTTTTTTCCACTTGAAGATTAAAACCTCTGCTCACCAATTCCAGCAAGTAGCTCATCACCAAAGTCTGCTTAATAAATATAAAAGAGAAAAATAGGGAAGCCAAGAGAAAATGCCCTTAGTGCAAGTTAGGGCCACAAATAGTAAAAACGAGTACAAGTAATGAGGAACAAGAATTGGAATTAAGAATGTAACAGGGATACAACAAGTAGTAGAAATCCAGGAACTAGCTAGCAAAGAGGACAACTCAAGTGAACAGGCTGGATAACAACTACTAATAGTGGAGTAAGTGACAAGTGAACATGTAGGGTTATCTAACCTCAAGTGACAGGAATTAAGTACAAGTGTCAGGTAACAAGTCTTAAGTCTAGTGTCAAGTTGTCAAATACAAGTATCAAGTTATAAATGTCAAGTGTTATTATTCAAGTATCAAGTCTCATGTAACAAGTCATCAAGGTTCAAGTAAAACATGTATCAAGTTCGAGTTTCATGTATCAGGTTTCGTATATCCAGTTTCATGTATCAAGTTTCATGTATCATGTAGTCAAGTGTCGAGTAAGCATGTATCAAGTTCAAGTTTCATGTTTAAGTCTTGTGGTTATTACTATCTAGGTAGCACTTCATGCATCCATAGTTTTACTACATGGTTGCTATAGTCAAAGTAATTTCGTATAGACGTAGTAATGGAGTCTATAGGGCGGCGCACTCAGGTATTAAGTATCAAGCAAGCCATGGTTCATGAATCGGAAAATAATTAACAAGTTCACGAAGCCAGTTCGCAAATCCACTAACAAGTTCAAGAACTGCACATTGGGTTTATGAATCAAACAAGTTCATGAGCCAACTAACTGAATCCATGAATTTATCAAGATACAAAAAGTTCATGAACCAAGTATTTGGGAAACACGGGCCTCCTTCCGAGTACACTTATCTATATTGTCCACTACTATAGTCTTTCCCTTAAACCCCGGCTTATTACATTTATTAATTTTTATCAAGCAAGCATGCAAGTATGTGAAACAAGTCAAAAAAATATAATCATGGACATGGGACTAGTTTAAGAAATTTGTATGGTATATTCGAGGGTCGACATGAACAAGAATAACACGAACAACAAAAATCCCAAATCTGGACAGCACGACGTTGCTGTACCAAAACTGTGATTCCCGTTGCTACGAAATAGTAAATGTAGATCCGTCAGAAGGTCTAGAAACTAGACTCCTGCCCGGTTCCAACGCATATAATTAAGGTACATGAAAGTTGTGAAAACATGAGTCAAAACAGCAAACTATATTGCTTCTATGTTCAGCCAGGATTTGTGAATCTAAGTTTATACATGTGAAACAGGGTTGAAACATTACAAATGAATTCTGAGAAAAATTGGGATGTCCTATAGGGTGTCCAGCAATAGCATATAAAATTTCAAGTCAAATGCTTTCTGCTAACATAGTTAAATTAATTCGCAAACTGAAGATGTGCAGCACTTTTGCGAATCTGCGTCTACCGACACAGCTGCAGTAAAACTACGATAACTCCTAGACCGTAACTACGAATTTGAAAATTCCGGAGGCTATCAATATCTAGACATCCAGGAATACATTTACTGTCCAGGGCTCGGGTTCAGATTCTGATGTTAAAGGGGTCAAAAAAGCATAACAAGATTCAGGACATCAACATGTGGGAATGCCTTACGAGTATAGGTTACATGAAAATTTGTTATTAGGCGTCTAGGTTAATGTGTGACACAAATACAGGGTAATGATTATTAAAACAGCAAGTAATATTTATTTTTCAACTCTAGTGGGTGCAAGTTCGTCACATACAAGATATAACATATGTCTACAAATCTAGGGTTCCTTAATTTCACGTGTTCATGTGTTCAGGGGATAAAATGAGTCCAAATAGTTGTAATATAATACAATGAATTTATTGTGACTCTTAAGATTATGAGATTGAGGAGGTTTTATTTTTGATCAACGACGACAGTCAAGGAGGAGTCACAATTTCTAACTATTTGTAGTATTTTCAAGGAATGCTTGTACTAGAACAAAAATGTGTACAAGAGGATACTTACCTTGATTGACGACGAATAGATCCGTTAGTTGAAGAAAACGGGATCAAAAAACTCCGGGCGAAATCTCCCAAAAGCATGTGTGAAGCACGTGCAAGAATTCAACAGTAGAGGAAAAATCCCATACCGGATCAGCCAAAACAGCGTACAGCGATCTCGAGATTTGCTGCGCCAAAACACGGAACACCAAAACGCAGCCAATCAGATCTCTACTACGCAGCGGATCGCAGCCAGAACAGCGGACAGCAAGTGGGATCGGTGTGGCAAAACACAGGACCGCGCAACTAGCCACTCACTGATCGTCTTCTTCCTTTCGATGGCAGCGAGTAGAGAGAGAGCGGCGGCACGATGATTGCGACGTGACGCTGCGGCGGGGGCTCGCGACGACGTCTGGGTTCGATTGGAGATCAGTCGACGACAGCGACGACGGAGCTTGCGACGGAAAAAGGCGTGGCTCTGTTCTTCGCGCTCGAAACAGGGGAGCAAGGAGAAGTGGGGATGGTTCGGAGGTGTGAGGCAACGATGGTGGTCGCGAGGCGAGGAGGATGAGAGTATGATGGTGCGGCAATGGTGGTTGGCGATGATGGTGGAGAGGAGTTCGGGAGTTGGGTAATGGCGATGTGTGGGTTCGATGGAGGAGACGACGGTGGACGATGGTGGTGATGGCGGTGGATTGGTGCTGTGGGGTTGACGAGGCGACGGAGGGTCGAATGGGATGGTGAGGGAGACGAAGGCGGTCGGGTGATGTCGCAGGGGATTGGGTTTCTAATCGAAGGAGAAAGAAGCGGAAGGAAGAAGGAGATAGTGGCGGGGGGGGTTTTGGGTTAAAACAGTAAGGGGTTAGGGTTAGGGTTAAGGTTAGGGTTTAAATAGTATAGGGTTTCGGGTTTTTGGGTATTAGGGTATCCGTTTTGAGAGGGATCCAACTAAAGAATTGGTCAACATGTATTAAAATGGGGAATAAAGAGATGAATGACATAGAACAGCTCATTCTTCATGAAGAACGATACAAGGAGCACATACAATTGAATTAGATAAAAGCACCAAAAATTGATTCGAACAAAAATAATGATTTTATTCGAATGGAAACAAGATACGGGATCTCAAATAGATAAAAAAGTACAATGGGGCAAAAATACAGTATAAAAATACAGATACGGGAAATAGGAGTTACACTTACCAAGACAGATCTGAGGGTCTGATCCGAAGCAGCTAGATAGCAATATTGGACTTCCCCCAGCTCTAGCTTACTTAACAGTAGCGAGTTGGTTAGATATGCATGCAACTGTGAAACTTTAAAGTTTCCAGATAAACTGCTTGAAGTTCTTCTGTTGCACTTCTCGCCACTCAAAGCCCTTTGAACCTCGGAGGGTCTTAAAGAAGAGAGGCACTTCTCTCCAAACCTTGAGAGGAACTGACCTATGGCGGCAAGGCGCCCAGTTAGTTTTTGGATTTCCTTGATTTGGATGGATGAAACATGTCGAGTATAGCCCGAATTTTTTCAGGGTTGGCCTCAATCCTCCTCTGGCTAACCAAGAATCCCAAAAACTTTTCGGAGGAGACCTCGGAGGTGCACATAGAGGGGTTCAGCTTCATGTTGTGCTTTCATATGACATTGAAGACTTCTTGGAGGTCAACCATATGGTCATCCCTTTGAAGGCATTTTGCAAGCATTTCATCTATATAGACTTCTATGTTTCGGCCGATCTGATCTTTGATGACTTTGTTCACCAACCGCTAATAAGTGGCTCCAACATTCTTTAGTCCGAAGGGCATGACACAATAGCAGTAGAGGCCATGGTCATTGACAAAGGATGTCTTCGAGATGGTGGGAGGGAACATACAGATCTAGTTGTACCTGAGAAATCGTCCATGAAGCTTAGGAGCTCATGTCCGGATGTGGCATCAATGCTAGGAAGGGAAATGGGTCATTCGACATGCTTTATTCAAGTCATTGAAGTCGATGCAAATTCTCCACTTACCATTAGCCTTCTTCAACATGATGAAATTATCCAGCCTTTCAGGATAGCTGATTTCCTAGATGAAACGAACGACTAGGAGTTCGTCAACTTCCTCTTTAACCATTTGGTGCTTAACGGGAGCAAACTTCTTATGCACGTGGGTTCACACTTAGGCGATGCATGACCAGGTCCTCTTGGATGCCAGGTATATTTGCGGTAGTCCAAGCAAACAAGTCATGATTCTCACTTATGCAACTAACAAGTTGTTCTTTGACTTAGTGGAAGAGGGCTTGGCTAACTCGAAAACATTTATATCGGTTTCCTTGGTATAAGGGAATTTATTCTAGTTCACCCATGTGTTTAGACTCAACCTGGTTCTTTTGAGGGAGCTCTAAGGCTTCGAGCGAGAGAACAGTTCCCCCGATACGTTCTACTATGGGTGTACCCCCCCCCCCCCCCTCCCCCATTGAGGTTGTGTAACATGTTTGAGCCACCTCCAGATTTCCCCGGACTTCTCCTACCTTGGCTGACTTGGGAAATTTAATCTTCATATGAAACACTGAGGCTACGACATTGAAGACCGCTAGGCTTGGGCGGCCAAAAATGGCATTGTAGACGGCTTCTACGTTTGCAACCATGAATTTCATGACTTCAGTCTAGATAGTGGGGGATTTTTCAGCTATCACGTCGAAGGTGACAATCCCTTCGACCTGGACCAGAACCCCAAAGAACCTTTGAGGGTGTACCGTGTGGGTTTCGATGGTTAGTGTATATCTTGAGCCCCTCAAAAGCTTCTAGTAAGAGAATGTTTATTGAGCTACCATTATCTATCAGGATTCGACATACCTTATGGTTAACCATGGAGAGGCTAAAAACCAGTGCTTCACAGTGAGGGGTCCAGATGCTTTCGAAATCTATTTCTATGAAGATTATTGGGATCCCACAGCCTTTGGCGAAGGGACATTGTGCATTTAGTTTACCTCTCTGATGAAGGCCTTTGTAGAGGAGTTATACTCCCCTCCCATAGGGCCACCATGGATCAAATGGAAAATGGCCAGGGGTTCAAAATCTTGGGTTTCAAGATCTTTCTCTTCAAAGGAGTGTGTCTAAAGCTTTCTGGAGCATCATGAGGATTTTGAAACTCTCGATTTGATCTGCGAGATCGGCTTCACCATCATATGACTCAAAGGTGAAAGGCTTAAAGTTTTCTGGGACGGGTGCTTCGAGAATAGCCCTAGTAAAGTTAGATGGGGCAATATCCCCCTCCCTGACGACCCTCCTCCTTCCCGATCTGATCAAGATGGTTCTCATTTTCTTGGAGGCGACGAAGCACCAAATCTTCTCGTCCTTCTGATCGGGTTGAACTATAGGATTCCTCTTCTTGCTTAGTCCTATAGTATAGTCCACTTTGACGGTTTCTGTTTGAGGCACTTGGAGGTCCTTAAGGAATTGATTGGTGAAGTTTCAGAACTCAACCCAGGTTATGGGTACCTCATCTTTCTTGTTTTTCCTGGGAGCTCACTGACTGACTGGGGTTAGGCTCCTCTCGTGTCTTCATCTCCGTGGTGAAGGCGTCTGGCAAGATCTCTGGCATCGAGGCGAAGGACTCCTTTGGATCCTAGGGCCTTCTAAGTGGGAACCACCATCCCGAGAGCATTTCTCACCTAGGCACAGATGGAGGTCTACCTCTTTGTGTCAGGCATTGCTGACATCGCGGAGGCCGACTGCTCAGGGGGCACCAAAGGGGTTGATGTGCGGATTGACGTTCGGTTCTTGACTAGACGGGGTTCAGGGTGGCTGTGTCGGGGTCACATTAATGTGCATACCGACCCCCGATTCTCTACCAAATGGGGGCCAGGATGGCTGTGTTGGGAGGCCTCAGCTACATACATCATTGTACTTCCACTTGACACATATCGTAATGATAAACGGCATGTCTTGCCGTGACCTTAGCTTGGATTCTCAATACTTTTGTCGCTCCATCCCCGCATGTAGGGGGCAGAGAACCTAGTTCTCACTCTATTCCCTCTCGCTCAAAGAGAAGCTGATATTCTTTCCTAATTATTTGATTCCATGGCACTTTCTAGAACAAACGGTGAAGGAAACTTGCACGTGTGGTTCTGGCAAGGGTAGTTTCCACGGCCAATCCCGGTAGATGTTGCTACCATTTTAAAACAGTAAGGATCACCGAAGTAATGCCTAAACCTAATGATTTTACAAAGTAAAGAGAAAGGATTCCGGCACAAGGAAACTTTTTTTTTAATTGTCTCAATATTTGGATTATAATTAAGAATAAAAAGAGATTCGAGATTCGAGATGAGCCGAAGAGAATAGGTTAGAGACGACTCAAAAGGGAGGCTGCAATGCTGGTTGAGGGGGACTATCCTGGTGACTGGCAGCGGTTGATGCCTGCTTATTCTTCAGAGATGGCTAAAGATGTTTTTAGTGGATGGATCTAATTGAAGAGGCAGATCTATGGCTTTCCCACAGGTGATGCCAATCCTCTTGCTGCTAAATTTGGTATGGGAGCAATCAGTTATGAGTTATTTTATTAAGGGAGAATGCTGTGATCTGGACCGTCGATCAGGATCTGGATCTGACTGGCTGGAAGTTCCTTGGACCCTGCAAAAAGTCTCACACGGAAAGTTATTGCGGCGTAAGACCCTCCAACGCTTAAGTCAGTCACCAAAACAATGATCAGGGTTTTCGCAAAGAAAATATCCATTGCCTTTGATTGATGGAGGAGGAGGGTATTTCTAGGCCAAGAATTGATTATGAAAGATAGGCCATAAAGGGATCTTTCACTAATTTGGTTGGAGTTATTATGGTAAAGGAATAGAATTAGTAACCAATCTTTGATTTGGGGAGATTTGACTGACAGCGGAATATCCCTTCCTTTGGCAACTAGCAACCCTAATTATACATATGGTTGGGCTAATGGGCCAGGAGACAACCCATCCGTAGGCATATTCTTGTTGGGAAATTAACATATTACCCCTTACGGTTTTGGGCACCATGTTGGGATATGTGGAGTATTTTTACCCGTATCAACACAGATCAGCATTAAGCCCGGCCTTTAAACCCTGTAAGGGTTTTCCTCATTATTATAGTTGAAACAAACAGCAGCTGAACCTCCATAATTTTTTTTGGAATAAACTACTTGAGTCACCTCTGCTGTCGCATAATTTTTTCATGATTACCATATCTATGAAAACATTCTCAGAAAAGTGATGAAATAGCTTCTACTCAAGGTTATGATTTCTGACTTGCTCCTATTGGCACCTTAATATTTTGTCTATGTTGTATCTCTTCACCTAAATCTTAAGATTCTATATATACTGTAATAATAACTGATTAGTATAAGGATTAAAAAATGCATCGCTATGATAGACATGGACGTGCAATATATGCAATGTGTGCACATTTAACAACGAGACCCACGAAGAGGATTGACTTGTTCAACTCTAGCATAACAAAAAAGAAAATGAAAACAACATGCACTGGTTGAATCTGACCTTGAATGTAAGGAAAGTGATGCGGTTTGTTTTTGGAAGACGTGTAGATGCACCAGGTGTGAGTTCTTATTCGATTTGTATTGATGGAGGAAACTCCTATGCAGACGACCCTCGGTCGGGCGAACGGTGCGGAAGTAGGCGGTAGTGAGGTGGAGACTGGATGCTCGGCTCGGATCGGGAGGCTCGGATCCGAGGTCTCGTGTACCTATAGACGGTCTCGGAACACCGGGGTTGGTCCCGTGGCAGACCCTCCGACGATCTAGTCAGTCACTGAGAGAGAGTAATAGTAACTAGGATTTTGAGTGGGAAAAGATCGATTACCTGGATCAAGGAGTAGGGGTCTGGTATTTATAGGAGAACCCAACCGGGTCTGGACCCGTTTAGGGCCGGGTCTGGACCCGGTTGCCCGTGGAGTTGAAGCGGTAGAAACCCGGGCGGTATAGGGCTGACGTGGAAAGGGCCCGGGCGGTTTCCGGGCTGACGTGGCAGAGGTCCGGGCGGTTTTCCAGTGCTGACATGGCAGATCTGGATGATCTGGAGGCGAGCGCACTTTGAGGGGATCCTGTGGCCCAGGAGGGGCCACGTCATCCAACCCATATCACAAGCCCCACACTCCTGGAGGACTGGGTGAACAAGCCGTGTAGGAGTGGTTCTTCGCCTCTGTAGGAAGAGCAGGGTGGAGGGTGCGATGAGAAAGTAGGATCTGCTACTTTCAGAAGAGGCCAGGGGTTAGGAGGAAGGGATCCCTCGTCGGAGTTTTGCACGGGATGCTGTGTAGAGGGGTCGGAGTGACGCTTGCGGAGCCCTAGGGTCGGCAGACGAGCCTCGGAGGTCGGCGAATGATCCTCTCGCTAGTTGGAAGAGCAAGGGGATGCCAACGCCTGTTGGGCTGGAGATCGGCTCGCCGAGCATAGAGGGTCGATGGACGAGCTTCGAGGGTCGGCAGGTGACCCCTTCGCTAGTTGGAAGAGTGAGGGGATGCCAACGCCAGTTGGGTTGGAGATCGGCTCGCCGAGCATAGAGGGTCGATGGACGAGCTTCGAGGGTCGGTAGGCAACCCCCTCGCTAATTGGAAGAGCGAAGGGATGCCAACGCCTGTTGGGATGGAGATCGGCTCGCCGAGCATAGAAGGTCGGTAGGCGAGCGTCGAGGGTCGGCAGGCGACCCCCTCGCTAGTTCGAAGAGCAAGGGGATGCCAACGACTGTTGGGTTTGGAGATTGGCTCGCCGAGCATAGAGGGTCGGTCGGCGAGCCCCTCGCTTGAGGAGAATTTTTGGGGCTCGCGATTTCATCTGAGCTCCGAGCCTCCTGGAATAGAGGGGGGCTGTAGGGGCTCGCGGTGTCATCCGTGCTCCGAGCCTCCTAGGAATAGAGGAAGGCTGTAGGGGCTCGCGGTGTCATCCGAGCTCCGAACCTCCTGGGAATAGAGGAGGACGGTAGGGGCTCGCGGTGTCATCCGAGCTCCGAGCCCCTTGTAAATAGGGGAGTGCTTCTGGGGCTCGCGGTGACATTCGAGGTCCGAGCCCCTACACTTGGTAGTAGCGACTGGATGATTTCATTGTATTTAATGCTTTAGGAGTCCTGACGACTTGCGTTGGTCGGTCATTGTCGAGCGCCTGGGGTCGGCAGAGGAGCTCGGTTCTCTCGCTAGTTGGAAGAGCAAGATGTCATCGAGGTTAGGTGAGTTGGGGCTCGGTTTGTCGACCTCTGGGGGTTGGCATTCGAGCCCCCTGCCTGTGGGATAGAGGGAGACACTGGGGCTCGCGGTGTCATCCGAGCTCCGAGCCCCCTATGAATAGGGAAGGATTCTGGGGACCGCGGCGCCATTCGAGCTCCGAGCCCCTGTGAATAGGGGAGTGCTTCTGGGGCTCGCGGGGACATCTGAGGTCCGACCCTTCTGCGGAATAGAAGAGGATTTGTGGCTCGCAGTGCCATCTGAGCGCCGACCCTTTTGTAAAAATAGAAGAGGAATTGTGGCTCGCGGTGCCATCCGAGCGTCGACCCTTCTGTGGAATAGAAGAGGAATTGTGGCTCGCGGTGCCATCCGAGCGTCGACCCTTCTGTAAAAATAGAAGAGAAATTGTGGCTCGCGGTGCCATCCGAGCGTCGACCCTTCTGTAAAAATAGAAGAGGAATTGTGGCTTGCGGTGCCATCCGAGCGTCGACCCTTCTGTGGAATAGAAAAGGAATTTTGGCTCGCAGTGCCATCCGAGCGTCGACCCTTCTGTGGAATAGAAGAGGAATTGTGGCTCGCGGTGCCATTCGAGCATCGACCCTTCTGTGGAATAGAAAAGGAATTATGGCTCGCGGTGCCATCCGAGCATCGACCCTTCTGTAAAAATAGAAAAGGAATTGTGGCTCGCGGTGCCATCCCAGCATCGACCCTTCTATAGAATAGAAGAGGAATTGTGGCTCGCGGTGCCATCCAAGCGTCGACCCTTCTGTGGAATAGAAGAGGAATTGTGACTCGCAGTATCATCCGAGCGTCGACCCTTCTGTGAAACAGAAGAGGAATAGTGGCTTGCGGTGCCATCCGAGCGTCGACCCTTCTGTAAAAATAGAAGATGATTTGTGGCTCGCGGTGCCATCCGAGCATCGACCCTTCTGTGGAATAGAAGAGGAATTATGGCTCGCGTTGCCATCCGAGCGTCGACCCTTCTGTGGAATAGAAGATGAATTGTGGCTTGCGGTGCCATCCGAGCGTTGACCCTTCTGTGGAATAGAAGAGGGATTGTGGCTCGCGGTGCCATCCGAGGGTCGAGCTTCATTGACTTGTCGAGAAAGTTCGCTGTGTGGGGAAGAAAGGCCCGGGGGTAGTTTGGGTAATTCCACGCCCACTGCTGACGTCAAGAGCGCAAGGATCGAAGCATCTCCAGATCTTAGCGTCCGTTAGATCTTGATGGTTAAGATCCAGTAGTCAGATCTTAATTGCGAAAATCGAGGAGTCGCTTTCTCCTTATAAATCCCCTCCCCCCTCTTCACTTTTTCTTCTTCATTTTGTTACTCTCACTCTCCACTGTTTCAAGAATAGGGTTTTACCTGTCGTCGGCGACTTTTTCCGGTGATCGTTCGGTAAACTCTTCAGGTTAGTACTCTCTATTTTGTAATGTCGCGCGTTCAGTCTGGATTCGATGCCAGCTCATAGGGCCACTCCGTGAAGGGTCCGAGTCCGAGACGTCCTCGTCTTTTAGCAAGTATAAGGTGAAGCAGGAGGTCCTGATAGACCGTAGGTCGGCTAGTAGTGACGACGTAGTCTTTATAGTGTCGCCACTGAGATCCCGAAGGCCGGGGAAGGAACCTGTAGGCGAGGGCGAAGAGGAGGGAGAGGATGAGAGGGATCAGGAGGATCAGGGTGCCGAGGGCGAAGAGGAGGAGGGAGAGGATGAGGGGGATCAGGGCCCCGAGGGCGAAGAGGAGGAGGGGGAGGACGAGGAGGACCAGGGCACCGACGGCAAAAAGGAGGGGGAGGATGAGGATCAGGAGGATCCGGATACCGACGATGAGGATGAGGAGGATGAGGGCAATGTTGATGATGAGGATGAGGGCGCTCAGGAGGGTGCTGACGAAGGCACAGCGGGAAGGTTGGTCAGGGATGACCTTCCACCTCTCCCACCCTTGTCGACGCCGTCTCCTGAGAGGAAGGCTCGTCCTCGCCGGAAGAAGCAGAAGCTAACTATCCCAGATAGTCCTCCTCCACAGGATGAATATGCTCCCAGGCCGGGGCTCGAGTTCCCCCGAGTCTCCTTCAAAAATTCGGGGTCGATCTGGACGTACCCTGATGATATCAAGGACATCGACCCCATCCCTCCCGTGCCAGGTGAAGAGAGCCGGGTGAAGATTCGGATGGACAGCATCCCGTGCATCTTGAGGGCGGACTATCTCCACATTCTGAGGGCCTCTTATTTCATCTTGCGGGAGTTCGAAGTCTTCATCCCGAGCCCTGGCATTCGGCCCACCACGGTCCTAACGCCAAGCTATTGTATGTTTCCTGAGGACGCCTTTGGCTCAGGCCTTAGGCTGGCTCTGCATCCCTTTGTTAAGAGGGTCTTGAATTGGGCGAAGCTATGCCCCATGCAGTATGGTCCGAACTCTTGGAAGCACTTGATCTGTTTTATTCTGAGGGGCCAAGAGAAGGAGGTGAAGCCGAGGTTGACGTACTTCTGAGCTATCCTAGGGATCAGTTCACTCGGAGATCAGGAAGGGATTTTCTACTTCTCGCCCAGGCCGCACAAGAAGATAATGCACGGCCATCCGGATTCCATTAAAGGGTGGAAAGAGAAGTATTTTGTGGTGCGGAGTGAGAAGGCTTGGGGAATACCGACCCAGTGGAGTTTCTTCAAGCCGTATCATAAACCTCCGAAGCGAAGCGACTTGACAGCGAAGGAGTGGAAGAGAGTGGAGAAGATTGTAGGGGGGCACAATATTGCATGGCCTCGAGTGACCAAGCTACACCTCGCCCGGGCCGGACTGAGCTCGGCCGATCCTAGTATGTTTCGTTCTGAATTTTTCATCTTTCTGCCTTCGTGTTAACTTTAGCCTCCTTTTTCATTCTTGCAGAGATGACTTCCGAACAGGTGGACGAGAGGCGCGCCTTGCTGGCCGTTGTCGCGAAGGCAAGGGTGGATATGCAGAAGAAGAAGAAGGCGGAGCAGGAGAAGCTGGCCGCTCAGGCCGGGGAGTCCGCCAAGGGACCGGCCCCGGCAGCCGAGGAGCCTTCTCAAGCAAAGAAGGCCAAGAAGCATCACCACCCCCCCACGCCGAGGGCGCCCAGGGATGCAGGGACAGTTCGGGTAAAACTGTTGATGCCCCGGGAAAGAGGCTTCCCCCGCCACTCCCCACCGTCGAGCAGATGGTGGGCCAACAGGGACTGCGACCCTTTGCCCCCGATTGGTCGATCATGCAGGGGGACTGTCTGCTCGACGGACCTGTGGCGGTCGAGTTCGTCACGAAGGCTGGCACCGAGCGCGACTACATGGCGCTGGCGTCGCAGACGGCCGAGCAGGCCTTCATGCGCTGGTCCCAGGCGCATATTTCGGTGAGTTAGTTCGGCACCTTTTTTCCTTGGTTTTGAACTTGGTGGAATTTTTCTGATCTTTTCTCCCTCGGACAGGCGATGCTCCACGGTCAGCACTTTTAAAAGTGCTTGGAGAAGGAGATTTACATAGAGAGGAGGAACGCGGAGAAGTACCTCCGCGAGCTGAACAAGGCGACCGACGATCTGAAGGAGGCTCAGAGCATGGTTGCCGTCCACGAGGCCCAGATGGACTCGCTTTGCGACATCCACAAGGCAGACGTGGATCGTCTCAAGGAGAGGATCGAAGAGGAGGCGGAGAAGGGGCGGAAGGCCCTGAAGAGGATAGAGACTGCCTCGGCGGAAGCCCTAATTATAGTGCTGGACGAGGCGTATGAGCAGGCCAAGGTGCACTTCAGGCAGATCTACCCCGAGCATAGCGTGGACCACCTCTACTATGGTTGGGAGGCGAACCTTCTGCCGACCCCGGGGGGCGACGAAACGGGGGGCGTCCAGGCCGAAGATTAGGTGCCACCCCCCCTCAAGAATAGACTAGTTTTTTCTTTTTGTTTTTTATGTAAATGCCTCGAGCGGACTGGCCACCGCGGCTTTTGTATCAATTTTTTGAAAGAAACAAAATATACTTTTTTGGGCCGAGGCTTTGTGACTTGTGCATTTTTCTCGCTTTCCTTGTGATTGTTTGTTTCTTGTCCTTGGATAGACGCACGAGACCTTGGGAGCTGGCCTGGTTTCTGCCGAGGTATCTCGAGTCCGAGCAGGGAAGGAGGCATTGGAAGTGGATCTGGCTCATCAGCGAAAATAGGCTCGTGATCAAGTGGCCGCTATAAATTACTTCACGAATAAGCCTAGGGAGCTCAGTCTGGAGGTGGCTCGTCTGAAGAAAACTATAGCCGACCGGGACTGGTGAGTAATCGAAACAGACTGGTCCATTTCGGATGCCTCGAGCGGGTGGTCGGCTTCGGAGTCTTTCCTTCGCGAGGCTGTGGTTGAGAAAGAGCTGGAGATCCAAAGGCTGAAGTTGGTGTTGGGCGCGAGTCTGATCGAGGAGGCAAGCAACTCCACGCCGGGGCGGTCCCCGACGTTTTTATTTGAAGCGACCTAGCCAGATGATGCAGGAAGCTTGGTGGCAGGAGTCTCTACCCAGGTCGGTCCGACCGAGCGTGAGAGGAGCCCCGAACGAAGTGCCGAGTTTGAGTTTTCAAGCCGAGTGTGAGTGATCAGCAAGTTGTTCATTGTATTTGTACCGAGTTTCATTGAGTTGTAAGCAATGAGTAATAGTAAGAACACTTGATTTTCTGAACTTTGATTGTCTCGATCGCCGAAGGTGGTTGCCGTAATTGTTGCGAAGGGTTGCCACCGAGGTGACTTGGTGCAACGGGCGCATATGCAGTGGCGTATCGCCTATCGATAAGTCATTAATGGCGACGTTTCGCATTCCCATTAATATTTATGGCGACGTTTCGCCTTCTGCCATTTTGCATTCCTAGACGCAATAATTGCACCCCTCAGGGGGCTATATAATCCCCACTCCCCCCAAGCTGGTTGTTAAGAAGTGAGTGGCTGATCAGTCGCTTGACTTTGGGTGCCTGCCGAGGGCGGGCGCCCCGAACATAACCTTTTTTCGAGGTCTCCGGATTGGAGGCACACCAATCACCCTCGAAGAATTCGGATTTCGAGCCTTGAGGGCCGGAGGACCCTGGGGGGTTCGTTGGTGAGTGGTGGGCCGACCGATCGGTTCGGAGGCTCGGAGAAAATCGAGGTTGGTGGCATTCCTGTCATCCTCGAACAATTTGGAGTTTTGGGCTGTAAACCCCGGGTTGTTCGTGGGCGAGAAGAGGGTCAACGAATGGTCTCGGAGCGAGGAGAGCCGAGGGTCGGTGGCCCTCCTGCCGTCCTCGAACAGTTCGGGGTTTGGGCTTGTGAAAGCAGTAAACCCCGGGTTGTTCGCGGGCGAGAGGAGGGTTAAACAACTGACTCGAAGCTCGGGGCATCTGCCGAGGGCGGACGCTCTAAAACTTAATAAAAATTTTGTTGAAACAGAAATGGTTGTAGGTCGTAGCCGAGCGTATTGGTCGAGCGGCTTCGAAGAAAGTCGCGGTCTTGGTCTGGTTTTAACGACGAGACACCATTTGTTCTTGGGGAGACGGCGTGGGCGTGGCAGCGGTCATCGCCTCGCGCATAGGTTGATGGGCTTGAAGAAGCCCAAAACCAGGCGAGGTGTAGATGCCGAGCCTCCTTATTGAGGAGAGCCAGAGAAAGGCGTAGCTGAGGGTCGTCACCGAGCGTCAAGGTCGGGGGGCTTTGGAGAAAGCCTCTGCCATGCTCGAGGTCGACGCCGAGCTCCCGCACTTGTTCTCAGAAGAGACAGTACGGGTGTAGCTGGCGGTGGCCGCCTCGTGCTATGGTTGATGGGCTTGAAGAAGCCCCAAACCATGCAAGGGACATGTACCGAGCCCCCACACCGGGGAGAAAGCCAGTAACGGGCGTAGCCATGGGTCGTCGCCGAGCGTTAAGGTCGGGGTGCTTTGGGAGAAAGTATCAGCCTTGCTCGAGGTCGACGCCGAGCTCCAGCACTTCTTCTCAGGAGAGACGGTACGGGTGTAGCTGGTGGTGGTCACCTTGCGCATAGGTTGATGGGCTTGAAGAAGCCCAAACCATGCGAGGGACAGGTGCCGAGCCCCCACACCGGGGAGAAAGCCAGTAACGGGCATAGCCATGGGTCGTCGCTGAGCATTAAGGTCGGGGTGCTTTGGGAGAAAGCCTCCGCCTTGCTCGAGGTCGACGCCGAGCTCCCGCACTTGTTCTCAGGAGAGACGGCACAGGTGTGGCTGGCGGTGGTCGCCTCGCACATAGGTTGATGTGCTTGAAGAAGCCCAAACCATGCGAGGGACAGGTGCCGAGCCCCCACACCGGGGAGAAAGCCAGTAACGGGCATAACCACGGGTCATCGCCGAGCGTTAAGGTCGGGTTGCTTTGGGAGAAAGCCTCCGCCTTGCTCGAGGTCGATGCCAAGCTCCCGCACTTGTTCTCAGGAGAGACGGTATGGGTGTAGCTGGCGGTGGTCGCCTCGTGCATAGGTTGATGGGCTTGAAGAAGCCTAAACCATGCGAGGGACAGGTGCCGAGCCTCCATACCGGGGAGAAAGCCAGTAACGGGCGTAGCCACGGATCGTCGCCGAGCATTAAGGTCGGGGTGCCTTGGAGAAAGCCTCCGCCTTGCTCGAGGTCGACGCCGAGCTCTGGCACTTGTTCTCAGGAGAGACAGTACGGGTGTAGCTAGCAGTGGTTGCCTCGCGCATAGGTTGATGGGCTTGAAGAAGCCCAAACCATGCGAGGGACAGGTGCCGAGCCCCACACCGGGGAGAAAGCCAGTAATGGGCGTAGCCACGGGTCGTCGCCGAGCGTTAAGGTCAGGGTGCCTTGGAGAAAGCCTCCGCCTTGCTCGAGGTCGATGCCGAACTCCCGCACTTGTTCTCAGGAGAGACTGTACTGGTGTAGCTGGCGGTGGTCGCCTCGCGCATAGGTTGATGGGCTTGAAGAGGCCCAAACCATGCGAGGGACAGGTGCTGAGCCCCCACACCGGGGAGAAAGCCAGTAACGGGCGTAGCCACGGATCGTCGCCGAGCGTTAAGGTCGGGGTGCTTTGGGAGAAAGCCTCTACCTTGCTCGAGGTCGATGCCGAGCTCCTGTACTTGTTCTCGGGAGAGACGGTACGGGTGTAGCTGGTGGTGGTCACCTCGCGCATAGGTTGATAGGCTTGAAGAAGCCCAAACCATGTGAGGGACAGGTGCCGAGCCCCCACACCGGGCAGAAAGCCAGTAACGGGCGTAGCCACGGGTCGTCGCCGAGCGTTAAGGTCGGGGTGCCTTGGAGAAAGCCTCTGCCTTGCTCGAGGTCGATGCCGAGCTCCCGCACTTGTTCTCAGGAGAGATGTGTAAGAGAAGCTTTTCTGGCTCGCGATGCTATCCGAGCGCCGAACCCTAAGCTCGTAAGAAAAGTTTTTCTGGATCGCGATGCTGTCCGAGCGCCAGGCCCCAAGCTTGTAAGAGAAGCTTTTCTGGCTCACGATGCTATCCGAGCGCCGAGCCCCAAGCTTGTAAGAGAAGCTTTTCTGGCTCGCGATGTTATCCGAGCGTCGAGCGTCGAGCTTGTAAGAAAAGCTTTTCTGGCTCGCGATACTATCCGAGCGCCGAGCCCCAAGCTTGTAAGAGAAGCTTTTCTGGCTCGCGATGTTATCCGAGCGCCGAGCCCTAAGCTTGTAAGAAAATCTTTTCTAGCTTGCGATGCTATCCGAGCGCCGAGCTCAAGACGTCTTTTATTGAGAACAAAATACGAAGCCACAAACTTGTTTTAAGAAAGCTGGCATATTTACATTATACTGGACTTTTACAAAAACCAAGGCACGTCGTGCTGACTACATTAATGATAATTTACATGATGGAGGCTAATCTCCTCCTAGGAACTTGATGAGGTGCTCCGCATTCCAGGGCCTCTTGATGGCCTTGCCCTCTGGGTTGGTCAGGCGGTACGTCCCTGGGCGCACGACCTCCGATACTCTGTAAGGGCCCGCCCAGTTTGGGGCTAATTTCCGTTTCTGGCCGGGATTGGATACCGCCAGTTTTCGGAGAACGAGGTCTCCGAGTTTGATGTCGGTGGGACGCATCTTCTTGTTGTAGAACTTCTCAATCCTTTATTGGTAGATGCTTCTTCTAATGGCGGACTTCTCCCTGACCTCGTCTATGAGGTCCAGGTTGGCTCGCAGCTCTTTGGAGTTAGTTGTCTCGTCGAAAGCCATGATTCGGGGTGAAGGGATCCCGATCTCCAAGGGAATGACAGCCTCCGCACCATATGTCAGATTGAAAGGGAATTCTCTCGTGGGAATTCTCTTAGTTGTCCGGTAGGCCCAGAGAACGCTTGGCAACTCGTCGACCCATAACCCCTTAGAAGAGTTATTGAGTCATTTCTTGAGGCCGTCGAGGATTTGGCGGTTCGCGTTCTCGGCCTGACCGTTGGAGTGGGGGTGGCATACTGTGGAGAAGCGCTGCTGGATCCCGAGATCTTCGCAGAACTTACAGAAATGCTTACCCGCAAATTGAGTCCCATTGTCTGTAATGAGCACCTGCGGAATCCCGAACCGACAAACGATGTGTTTCCAGAAAATTTACTAGGTCTGTCGCTCGGTGATCGTAGCTAATGGCTCAGCCTCGATCCACTTAGTGAAGTAGTCGATCACCATAATGAGGAACTTTTGTTGGCCTGTTACTTTTGGAAATGGGCCCACCAAATCCATTCCCCACAATGCAAAGGGGGTCGGACTGGCCATTGACTGGAGGTTTTCCTGAGGAGCCCTTTTCATGGGGGAGAACCGTTGACAGGGGCCGCACTTCTTCACTAGGGCGAGGGCATCTTGCAGCATAGTGGGCCAGTAGTACCCGTGATTTAATGCCTTCCACGCTAGCGAACGTCTTCCCATGTAGCATCCGCCGATCCCCTTATGCAGCTCCTTGAGGGCGTACTTGGCTTCATCGGGGGTCAAGCAACGGAGGTAGGGTCTGCCATCCGTTGTGGTGTAGGACCTTTTGAAGAGGGTGGCGTTGATTACCGCGAATCTTTCTGATCAGACCCAGACTCTCTTTGCTTCAGCCCGGTCTTCGGGGAGCTCTCCCTTGACTAGAAATTTCTTGATAAGAGTGGTCCAGTCGCTGGGAGCAGTTCCGTCTTCAATGCACAGGACCTCCAGGAAGTCTGTGCTTGGCTTCAGTAGGACTTCAATCAGGACAGTGCGGTCGAGGCCTTCAAAGGATGAGGAGGCCAACTTTGACAGGACGTCGGCCTGGGCGTTCAGCTCCCGGGGGATCCTCAAGACAGCCGATTCGTTGAAGGACGTTAGTAGGCGTTGGACCATGGCCAAGTACTTGATCATCGGATCGTCACGGGCCTCGTACTCCCCGGTGATCTGGTTGACCACCAGCTGAGAGTCGCTAAAGGCCCTGATCTGTCTGGCACCGGCCTGATGAGCCAAGTTGAGCCCGGCGATCATGGCCTCATATTCAGCCTCGTTGTTAGAGGTTGGGAAGTCGAGGCGGAGGCAGTATTGAAGGAGGAAACCATCTGGACCCCTAAGAATGATGCCCGAACCACTCCCCGCTTCGCAAGAGGAGCCGTCGACGTAAACTTTCCACGTCGGTCGACTTCCTGACTTGTGGGTTGCTCGGAGATGGTGCATTTCGTGATGAACTCGGTGAGGGCCTGCCCTTTGATAAGCATTCTTGGCTGGTAGCCGATGTCGTACTGACTGAGCTCGATCGACCATTTGACTTGTCACCCCGAGCTCTCGGGTTTAGAGAGCACCACCTTTAGGGGTTGATTCGTGAGTACCTGGACCGAATGTGTCTGAAAATATGGACGGAGCTTTCGTGCGGCCATGACCAAGGCGTATGCTACTTTCTCCATCCTGGAATATCTGGTCTCGGCGTCGAGCAGGACCTTTCTTACATAGTACAGGGGCTTTTGGACTCCTTCCTCTTCTCGAACGAGGACGGCGCTAAGCACGTTCTCTGATGTCGAGAGGTAGAGCCAGAGTGGCTCGCCTAGTTCGGGCTTGCTGAGGAGAGGAGGATTGGTGAGGTACTCTTTTAATTGGGCGAAGGCCTTTTGCTGCTGAGTACCCCACTCGAACTCTTCGGTGCCGTGCAGCAACTTGAAGAACGGAAGGGACTTCTCTCCAGACTTGGAGAGGAAACGGCCGATGGCCGTTAGTCTCCCCGTTAGCCTCTGGACTTTTTTGACGTTCCTGGGAGGGGCCATGTCTATTATGGCTTGGATCTCTTCGGGGTTCGCTTCGATGCCGTGCTGGCTGACGATGAACCCTAAGAACTTCCCCGAGGAGACACCGAAGGCACACTTCGCCGGGTTGAGCCTCATATCGTGGGTTCGAAGGACCCCAAAGGCCTCTTCCAGGTCGGCGACGTGATTCTGTCCTTGCTGACTTTTGACGAGCATGTCATCGACGTATACCTTCATGTTACGTCCGATTTAATTTTTGAAGACTCGATTGACGAGCCTCTGGTAGGTGGCACCGGCGTTCTTCAGTCCGAAGGGCATAACCCGTAGCAGTACAGTTCCCGGTCTGTGACGAAGGACGTCTTGGCAATGTCAAGAGGAAACATTCAAATCCGGTTATAGCCCGAGAAGGCATCCATGAAGGATAAGAGCTCGTGGCCCGAGGTGGCATTGATCATGGCATCAATGCTGGGGAGAGAGAACGGATCCTTGGGGCATGCCTTGTTGAGATCGGTGAAATCTATGCAGATCCTCCAACTCCCGCTCGCCTTCTTGACCATGACGACGTTCGCCAGCCACTCAGGGTAGTTGACCTCTTGTACATAATGCTCGGACAAGAGCTTGTCCACTTCCGTGCTTACTACCTGCTGTCGCTCCGGAGCGAACTTGCGCCGCTTTTAGACAACGGGTTTCGACCTAGGAATCATGCTGAGTTTGTGCATGATGAGTTCCTCAGAGATTCCGGGCATATCAGAGGGCTTCCAGGCGAAGAGGTCGACATTGCGGCGAATGCAGCCGATCAGGGTGTTCTTGAGGTCGGGCGCGAGGGAGCAGCTTACTCAGAAGTGCTTCGATGCATCCCCTGTCTCGAACGAGACATCTTCTAGCTCGTCCGCCGGCTCTGGTTCTGGCTGGGTTCTTTTGTGCTCCAGTTCGACGGCATCGAGGGGAAATACACCGCTCCCGATCGCCGCCATGTAGCACGAACGGGCTGCTTCTTGATTTCCTCGGACAACTCCGACACCAATGTTAGTAGGGAACTTCATTTTCTGGTGGTAGGCCGAGGGAACCGCCTGGAGGGTGCAGAGCCCTGGACGGCCGAGTATGGCGTTGTAGGCTGCCTTGACATTCACAACCATGAAGTCCATGGACTCGGTTCTTCTGTTCGGGGTCATGCCTGTCGTGACGTCTAGGGTGACGATCCCCTCTATTGTCACGGGGACACTGGAGAATCCGTGTAAGGTGTATCCGGCCGGCTTTAGCTTCTCACGGGAGAGCTTCAAGTTCTCGAATGCTCCCAGGAATAGAATGTTGACCGAGCTCCCGTTGTCCAAGAGGATTCGCCAGATCTCAGAGTTCGCCATGCTAAGGCTGATGACAAGTGCGTCACAGTGAGGGAGCCGGACTCCCTCCAGGTCCTCCCCCGAGAAAGAAACAGGGAGTTGCTGGATTTGGGGGGAGAGAAGGCCCTGGACGGTGTTGACATTCCGGATGAATGCCATGCGGGAAGTGTTGGATTCCCCTCCCATGGGCCCTCCGTGGACGCAATGTAAGATTGCCTGGCCTTCGGGCTCCTTGGTCTCCTCGAGTTTCGAATTCCGCTCGGGGCGCTGTCGGGGTGCTCGAGGAGGAGGGGAACCCCTCCTGTTTCTGGTGTCTCTCTATTTCCGGGTGCCTTCCCTTTTGAATTCTCGGAGGTACCCTCATTGAATGAGGGCCTCAATTTCGTCCTTCAGGGCACGGCAATGATCTGTGTCGTGCTCGTTGTCCCGGTAGAAGCGGCAGTAGAACCGCTGATCCCTCTTCTTGCTGGTGTTATTGGACGGTCGAGAGGGGAACTGTACGAGATCCCTGTCATCGATTGCCAAAAGAATGGTGGATACATTCTGCGTCAGAGGAGTGTACCTCTCGAAGCGAGGGACCGGCGGAACCTTCTTCATGGCGCATGGGTCTCTTGGAGCCTTCTTTGTTGGCTCGGCCTCTTCGGCCTTCCGTTTTTCCTTCCCGGGAACCTCCCTAGGTCCTTCTGGGTTTAGGGCTTCTTCGGCCCGATGTACTTCTCGACCCGGTTGAGGAGGTCGGGAAAGTCCTCCGGTGGCTTCTTTGCTAAGGAGGCCTTCAACTGTCCGTGCCGGACGTTGTGTCGGAAGGCGGCTGAGGCAATGGGGTCGAGTTAGGAGACCGACCTTGCCTCAGCGGTGAATCTTCAGACAAACACTCGGAGCGACTCCCCCTCCTTCTGCCGGAGGCCAAGCAGGGACGTACTTGTCCTTTCGGCCTTTCGGCTAGTGACAAAGTGGACAAGAAAGTTGCCCTCTAACTGATCGAAGGAGTAGATGGAGCCAGGGGTGAGCTTGGAGAACCATTCCCGGGCCGGACCCCGGAGGGTGGCGGGAAAGGCTCGGCACAGGAAGGGATCCGATGCGCTGTGAATCATCATGAGGGTTTTGAAGCCCTCCATGTGATCAGCAGGATCGCCCTCGCCGTCATAGGTCTCGAACTGGGGAGGACGAAAATTCTTGGGTATCTCCGCATTTAGGATGAGGGCGGAGAAAGGAGGACGGACGGGCCTGTACCCCTGAGCTGTCCTTGGGCCGCGTCGCCGAAGTTGTCGAGTCGGTCTTCCATTTCTTGGAGGCGCTTCAGGAGGTCAATGTCATACTCCGGCTGGATGGACGGGACGCGAGTCACGCTGGCCTCGGCATCTGACCAGATATGGGAATGGTGGATGTTCTCATCGACAGGGGTCCCTCGGATGGCCTCCAAGATTTCCCTCCGGAAGTCTTGGAACTCCTGGTGAGTGACCGGGGCCCGCTCGGCTCGGTTTGGTTGAGCGGACTGCTGCTGACCGATACGGCTGAGCGTCGGCCCCTGCCCGTGGGACGGAGGTTTTGGACGGTTTGGAGCCGAGTTGGAAGCGGCTCCTCCCCTGCTGCGACTAGCCTGTCTGTTCAGGATTACCCCCCGCAGGTCGGGCTGGGAGGCACTCGGTTGATGTAAGTGACTGACCCCCGGATAGTTGGATCCCTGAGCGTCGGTGGCAAAGCCCCGTGGAGGGACGTCCTGCCGACGTGCAGAGGTAACAGCTTTCGTGGCTTTAGGCGCCATGTGAGCTCGGACTGACGGCACACCGTTGACAGCGGAGCTCGGGTCAGCGTCTGTAATAGAGAGTTTCCCACAGACGGCGACAACCTGATGCGGTTTGTTTTTGGGAGACGTGTGGATGCACCAGGTGTGAGTTTTTACTCGATTTGTATTGATGGAGGAAACTCCTATGCAGACGACCCTCGGCCGGGCGAACAGTGCGGAAGTAGGCGGTAGTAAGGTGGAGACTGGATGCTCGGCTCGGATCGGGGGGCTCGGATACGAGATCTCGTGTACCTACAGGCGGTCTCGGAATACCGGGGTTGGTCCCGGTGGCAGACCCTGCAACAATCTAGTCAGTCACTGAGAGAGAGTAACAGTAACTAAGGTTTTGAGTGGGAAAAAATCGATTACCTGGATCAAGGGGTAGGGATCTGGTATTTATAGGAGAACCCAACCGGGTCTGGACCCGGTTGCCCGTGGGGTTGAAGCGGTGGAAACCCGGGCGGTATAGGGCTAACGTGGCAAGGGCCCGGTCGGTTTCCGGGCTGACGTGACAGAGCTCCGGGCGGTTTTTCAGTGCTGACATGGCAGATCTGAATGATCTGGAGGCGAGCGCACTTTGAGGGGATCCTGTGGTCCAGGAGGGGCCACGTCATCCAACCCATATCAGAAAGCAATTTGGTCATGCATTCAATTTCAGTTATGGTGCCACAGCCCTCAAAGAAGCTCCGAATTATGTCATTCTCACTTGAATAATATGCTTTGCATCACACATGACCTTCTTCATTACACTAGAAATGCAAACAGGGGCATCAAACCCAATCCAAATAGAACATATACCGCTATAAAAAAGAAGTGCTGTATCAAAACTTCGAAGTGTTGCTTGCAAGAAAGACTATTGAGTATGTCATGCCGAGACAACGATGAATACCTTGATGATTCACAACCCAAGAAGCAAGCTGGCAATGGGACACGTACAAATCAATGACGTGCGGAAATTTTGGGAACCTACCACTAAATAGCAGTGAATTAGTGAATTTATTCCGTGCTAACCCACTTTTTAAAAATATTTACCAAACTGATATACTATTGGAAATATTTACCCAACTGATTTAGATTTGGACACGTCAGCATAAAACGCTATTGGGAATAACAGCATCTATTATTTTGATGTCATTGTTGCCAATAGCGGCACCTGTATAAAAAAAATTCGTCACCACTATTGGAAGTATTGACATCAGTATATCTCGTATTCACTTATGAGTTCTCTGACTTGAGAAAAAAAAATTGTAAGTGAAAATCGCTTATAACTGATGCCGCTATTGACAATAACGACATCAGTATAATCCAAAGTGTACTCTACATTGTCTAGACAATTTCTACATCACTACGTAATCTGGACATAACTTTATCATCCAAACTCCGATTGAAATGATTCAAAGTGTTATGGAACACTAAGAAAAAGCTCTACAACTTTCGTGTTTTGAGTTTTGAGAGATAATGACTTCATCAAGGTCGAAATCGGACTTGAAGTTGATGTATCTGCACAAAATTTGGAGTACACTGTGTATTATACTGATGCTGCTATTGCCAATAGCGGGATCATGCTAATTATGTCGTTATTTAGAATAGCAGCATTAGGTTAAAAAAAAATTCTCAAATAAATGTGATATGTATTGGTGTGACTACTTCCAATAGCGGTAACGGAATTATTTTTTTACAGGTGTCGCTATTGGTGACAACGACATCAAAATAACATATGGCGTTATTGTCAATAGTGTTTTATGCTGACGTATCCAAAACTAGGTCAGTGGGATTAATATTTTTAAAAGCGGGTCAGTTTAGTCAATATTTTTAAAAAGTGGGTCAGTATGGAAAAATTCTGAATCGGTAGCACCCAGGAAATTATATTCAGAGGAGATTAAAAGCTTTGTTATAATATCCATAACACCTAGTGTTACCGCTGTTTTCGGTGTGGGGGTAAACAAACAGAATTTGTGAGTCCGAGAAAAACCTGAACAGTTGACTCAACCTTCTTGCTCCTGCCGCGACCTGCAAGGAAGTGCGAAACACCGGGGTTGATTCCGGCGACGCACCCTCCGACGCTCTTGTCAGTAATCAGAAGAGATTAAGAAAGAGCTTAAAAGTGGGGAAGAAGTGATTAACCTGGTCATGGAGGCAGAGGGGTTGTATTTATAGTCGCCAGGGGAGTTGTTTAAGGGTCTGATTTCCTGTGTAACAGCCGGGAGCAAAATCCTGAGTCTGTTTAGGAAATCTTTCCTTGATTCCCGGTGAGAACAAATCAAGGCCATTGATTTGGCCAAATCATGGATCCTGACTTGTCTCTTGTTGGTTTGGGTTCGTCTCGGGTCGGAACCCGTACCCAATAGGTGTGGATCCATTCGCGGGTCATTGGGTCTGCGAGGAGGAGATTCAGTGCCCGCTTTGGATCCGCTTGTATGTGAAATTACCTTTTTACCCCCGAGCGTCAAGATTCGTGCCCAATCTAGACGGTTCCGATTTAACTCCATTTTTAGCCATATCACGAGCCCCCCACTCCTAAAGACTGAGTGTGATCAGCCTTTGAGGAGTAGTTTGACTGTTTTGGTGGCTAGCGGAGTTGTATCGGAGTCCATATGGAGGATTTAGAATCTCGAAGGGGGTAGTGATGTAACTTTTTGATGCCATGTGTTGTTTCCTAGCCATATCGAGCATTTGGCGTCTTTCATCTATTTTTTTCGGATTATTTATTTAATTTTGCGATGTGTTTACTAATCCTTCGGGGGCCTTAACTGTACATTCTAGGCAATAATTGTTCGTTCAGGGGCTCAAAAATATGCCCCCGAATTTTTAATTATTTTCCAGAATTTTTAGTTAATTTCCCCAAATTTTTGGCAATTTTTTCGCAATTTTTAAATAAATAAAGCGAATTAAATAAATAAAAAACGATTTTTAATACTGATTTATGGCGTGGCGCAATCTGGACCTCTGATCGTCGTCGAGCGTGATTTTCTGTGAGATCTGACGGTCTCCATCGCTCGGCATCTTTTTTCTCCATTTTCGAGCTCGGAATGGCACTTGCTCGGCTGCCGACCGATGACTAAGGGGTTCGGCGAGCCGAGCGACGTGGCGCAATCTGAACCATCGGATGGCGGCACGTTTCCCAAGAAAACGTTATCTTATCGTTTAGTGACCTCGGCGCTCAATCTGGACCGTTCATCATCATGAGCACGAATTTTTGGAAGATCCAATGATTGTGAGAGCTCGGTGTCTTTTTTCTCCATTCGCGAGCTCGGAATGGCACTTACTCGGTCGCCGACCGAAGACAGGGGGTCTCGGGATGCCGAGTGACGTGGTGCGCTCTGAACCGTCGGATGGCGACGCGCATCTCGAGACGGGCACATTTCTCAAGAAAACACTATCTTGTCGTTTAGTGTCCTCGGCGAGATCTGGGCTGTCTGATCGAGATCAGGCGCGATTCTTGAGGAGAAAGTGAGTTTTCCCCATTTGCGAGCTCGGAAAGGCACTTGCTCGGATTCCGACCGGACCCTGTTGCAGACAAGTTCGGATTGCTTGTAGCTCGGATTCAGATCCCCTGGAGCCGAGCTAGTTGACTTGGTGATGGAGACATTGGTGATGGGCCTTCGCGACATTTCGAGAGTAGCCCAAAGGTCGCAAACTTTCGTTTGGAAGTCCAAGGGACGTTCCATTTTTACTATAAATCTTCACCCCCCCTTAGACCAAGTCTCATTTTTCACTTTTACTCTCTCTCTTCAGTTTTTACTTTGCTTCGAAGTTTTTAGCTCTCTGGTGGCGTTGCTAGCTGTCGCGGTAGCGTTCCTTGCTTCCGGCGAACTTTCCGACCGCACCTGTCACTTCAAGGTCAGTCTCTTTCCCTTCTCTTTTAGGAAAAATGGTTAAGATTACGGATGAGACCCCCGCCTCGGAGCAGGCCGTTGGCCGAGGGGATAAAGGGAAGGGAGTAGTGGAGCCGAGCGAGCAGGACCTCGTTCGTCCGGACAAAGAGGGCGAAGTGGCCGAGCTACCCGAGGATGTCGTGGCGGAGTCCCGAAAGGGTAAAGCCGTGGTCACGATAGTGGAAACACCGAAGAGAGCGGGGGCGTTCGGTCGGCAGCCTATCGCCCTGTCGAGCGTGGGAGGCGTCCGGGACTACGCCGAGGATACCTTGGAGAGAGTCACCCAAGGTACGGCTAAGCTGGTGGAGGAGAACGAGCCTAGGGAGCTGTCCGAGGTGGACCATAGGATCTCGACTCTTACCGAGACCGATCTTCGTCTGATCCGAGAGGGTTTCCGGATCCCGCTTGAGTATGTACTGCTCCTCCCTGAGCCGGGATTCCGAGCCAACACAAAGTCCTCGTCGGACGTATGCGTCTTTCCGGTCGACTCCCTTATTGCCGGACTCTGCTTTCCCCTCCACCCGTTCGTGGTTGAAGTCCTGGTCTGGTACGGTTTGAGTCCCGCCCAGCTGATGCCGAACACATGGAGGCACGTCGTGGCGTTCGTTCTCCGATGCCAAGAGGTCGGCGCCAAGCCGAGTATGTTCCTCTTTCGGAGTCTCTTCCGACCTTGCCAGCCAAGGCGGGACGAGCAGAGGTTTTTCCTTTCTCCTCGGACGGGCGTGAAGTTGATCGAGAATCCGGACTCGATCAAACATTGGAAGGAGAAGTACTTCCTCATCCGAGCCCTGACGCCGTGGGTGATACCGACGGTTTGGGCGAAGGAAGGTCTGCCCAAGCGGACCAAGAGAGAGGCGGCGCTGAGTGAGGAGGAGGCGGAGGTCCAGAAGAAGCTCCTCGCCCTGCCAGCGCTAAGCTGGAAAGATATCACTGAGGAGCACCTGTTCCGAGGGGGTCTCAGTCCGATCGACCCTAGTATGCTTCTGGTATTTATGCCCTTCGCTTTAAGCTCATGAAAATTTTTCTAAGTTTTTTCGTTCGGCTTGTGCAGAGACGATGAAGCTGGACTACAAAGCTCTGGTGGCGAAGGGCAGGTCAGAGCAGGAGAAGAAGAAGAGGCCGTCGGCAGCGCCTCAGGACAGTCGAGCCCCGAAGAAGCCTTCGGTCGAGAAGACTTCCGACCGACCGAAGGTCGCGGTCCTCGAGCAGGGGGAGATCAGCGTTCTCGATCCCCCTACTTCGGAGGTGCCGACTCCGACCCCGAAGGTGGATGCTCCCGGTTCGTCGAGCGGTACGTTCGGCGTGACGGAGGTGCTGTCCCTCCAGGTTCCGCCTCTCACTGCCGAGGCGGAGAAGATCTTGACCGAGCGTCATAAGCAGATCTTCGTCCCCGACTGGCAGGTGATGAACCTCGACGGCTTCTTGGGCGACGGCAACATCTGCATGGAGGCGGTGAAGCACTTGCCGACCCCCAAGGACCGAGCGACCCTGAAGGCCGGGCAAGCAGGGGACGCCGTGATGCAGATTGCTCGAAATACTATGTCGGTAAGTAGGCTGGGCTCTCCCTCATTGAAATTTCTTTCCTGGAATTTTTTCTAAGTCTTTGGGTTCGGATTTTAATCCGCTGTTTTCTTTCAGACCCTCTGCCACTTTAATTTCCTGGTGGAGGAGTTCGCGAACAAGGAGCAGGAGAGGGAGCGGGAGAGGGCGGAGCGCGTCAAGGCTACGCAGCGGGTTGATGCCGAGCAGCTTCTCTCGACGAAGAGGGCTGCTGAAGTGAAGGGTCTGGAGCAGCAGCTGGCCAACGCCACTCAGCTGTCGAAGGACGTGGCGGCCAAACTTGAGGCGAAGGAGAAGGAGGCAACCGAGCTGAAGGAGGAGTTGGCCAACGCCCGGTCGGAAGCAGAGAAGGCTCGGAAGAGGGCAAAGAGGATCAAGGCCAAGCACCTGGAGAAGGTGAAGAAGGTGAGGAAGGCCGTGCAGGAGGAGGCCGCACAGCATATGATCCAGAACATGGAGGATGCCTACGGTCGAGCCCTGCTCCACGTAGCCGCCAAGAACCCGGGCTTCGACACGTCCTCCTACCATTTCTACGACCCTGTGGAAGGGGAGGAGGGGATCACCGAGGGTCTGCTCGGCCCCGAGGGGGAGATGGAACCTGTCGAAGGCCCAGGGGAGACCGAAGCCGAGGGCGAGGAGGAGGACGACTCCGAGGAGGAGAGTTGGAGCGAAGGCGGAGGCGAGGGCGATGGCAAGGACAAGGCCGGGGGGTCGACGGACCCGAGCGACAAAAAGGTCGACCCCTGACTCGGTTGTCTTTTTTAGTCTTTTGTCGTCTTGTTTATTTTTGTAAGCCTCATTGCGGACTGGCCACCGCTTGTGTAAAACTTTCACTTCGATTTTGAATGAAAACATTTTGTTTGGCCAAAATTTGTCCAAGTGTTGAGCCTCGGATTCGTGTGTAACTAGTTGTAGATGTTTCCGTGTGTTGTCCCATCGGATTTATCTCCGCTTTTCAGGTGAAGTTCGGTCCGATCACCGAGGTTGTCTACCTTCGGAAGGAGCTGGGCAAAACGAAGCGTGAGCTTTTGGACAGCCGACAGAGGCGGTTTTTCCTGCTCGGCCAGCTGGAGGAGACGAGGGCAGCTCTGCGGAGGTATTGTCGCGAGCTGTTTCAACTGCGGAAGTACCCCCAAGCTCCTCGTCCAGAAGGGGAAGTCGAGCGGCTCCGCGGGGAGCTTACTGCCGCCGAGCAGAAGAATGACGACCTTTTGGCCGAGGTCCAACACTTGGAATTAGCGGAGAAGGAACGCTCGGCGGCGGAAGAGAAACTGACCTCCGAGCTGGAGAAGGCATTGACCGAGCGCAAGAGGCTATTGGCCGAAGTCGATAGACTCAGAAGGATCACGATAGACAGGGGGATCGAGGTCACCCACTTCCGACGGCTCGCGACTGATGGCGCCACCGTCTCCGGCTCGTCAAGACCCTCTCGTCCGAAGAAGACGGCGAAGGACGACGCTTTGAGAGACAGAATCATTGAACTGGAGAAAGAGGTCGCGTCGCTCAAGCCTGCGCCGGAGAGGGCTAACGTCCGCAGCACGTCGTGCACTCGTGAAGAGAGCGAGAGGGGGATTACATTTTACGAACTCGCGACATGCTCGCCTGTGACCAGACGGAGTCCAGCCGATGCTCAGAGCAGCGCAGCCGTCTCGTCGAGCGGGGCCTCGGTCGGCGCCGTAGTTAGAGCCAGCAGCGAAGGGGGGTCGCACTTCGTTGGTTTAGGATAGAGCTCGGAGAGCAGGCCTCGTCGTCCTCGTGTTTCCTTAAACCGAAGTGTTCCCCTTCCGAAGAGGACCTGACTGTGTCGCTTCGTGTCCTTTTTGATTTGTTGTAAAACGTCGTCGTAGACTTGGACTTGTTGTATTGCGGAACCATTATGTCTGAATATGATTGGAATATGTCTGAATATGATTGTGGTGCCTTGGAAGTATATTGAAATTTTGTTGTTCATTTTCCCTTTTTTCAGCTCGAGGCGTCCGATTCATATGCTGATCTGTACGGCTCGGATGATGACTCCGAATCCGGAGCCTCTTCTGGGATGGCGGCTCTGAGTCCTAGGAGCGTCGAGCTGAAGTTACGCCGGGCTGAGGGTGAGCGGGCTCACCTTTTGTCCGTCCTCGACCTAAGGGAAGCCGAGATCCAGCATCTGGAGGATAGGATCGCCGAGCTGAACCCTGCAGAAGGGGACGTGGACTCGCAAACCGCATTCAGCAACGCTCTTCGGGTCAAGTGTATTCGGCACAACCAGTCGAAGATTATAGCCGAGCGGGATGATTTGCTCTCGAAGATTCGACATTTGCAGAACGTGGTAGCGAAGCTCCGGAACGATCCAGGGGAGCTACCATCCGAGGGGGACGAACAGTCGGCCGAACAGTCTAGTGAAGATTTTTCCATATGAAGGCTAAGTGTAGTGGGTCGGCGTCGTGTATTTTGTTTCCCAATGCTTTGTAACCATGAGAAGACGTGCTTTGTATTTTAGCCTGGCTGTTTAATAAAATATCTTTTATTGCTCTGCACTTCTATCTCGTTTATAATTGTGTTGTCCGCACCGAGGTCTGTGTTCCGTCGGCGGGAGCGTTGAGCCGAACGGGCTACCATATGTACGGTATTTTGTCGTTTAGCGATTCTGACAAGGTACGGCGCGAAATCCTAGGCGGCTCTATCCCCAAGAAAGCGCCATTTCGTCGTTTAGTGGAGGTGCGAATCTCGAGGCGGCTCAGTTTCCAAGAAAACGTTATCTTGTCGTTTAGCGCAGGTGGCGAGATCTGGGCCGTCTGATCGAGATCATGCACGAAAGTTGAGGAGAAAGTGAGTTTTCTCCGTTTGCGAGCTCGGGAAGGCACTTGCTCGGTGGCCGACCGGAGACGTAGGGTTTCGGTCTTCGGCAAGTGGCCAAGATCGCTCGGATTACATGGCCGAACGAGGCTCCGGCATCGACCTTATGGAGAAGCTTGAATGGGCTGGGAGCCAAGTGCTGGACCCTGGGACTATTTTTGTAGCTCGACGGTTGTTGGAGCAATTCCGAACGGCGATCTACCCCTAGTTCGTCCGGAGACGAGCCGAGGAGGTAAAGTCGAGCTGAGTGTTGGACTCCGAACCATCGGTGTAGTTCAACGGCTGTGGGAGCAATTCCGAACGGCGATCTACCCCTGGTTCGTCCGGAGACGAGCCGAGGAGGTAAAGTCGAGCCGAGTGTTGGACTCCGAACCATCGGTGTAGTTCAACGGCTGTGGGAGCAATTCCGAACGGCGATCTACCCCTGGTTCGTCCGGAGACGAGCCGAGGAGGTAAAGTCGAGCCGAGTGTTGGACTCCGAACCATCGGTATAGTTCAACGGTTGTGGGAGCAGTTCGGAACGGCGGTCTACCTCTGGTCCGTCCGGAGACGATCCGAGGGGATGAGGCCGAGCCGAACGTGGACTCCGAACCATTGGTTGAAATCACAATTTAAAAAGCAGGTGATAAGAGGGGAGAGAAACATAATAGAGCTTTCTTTATTGATAATTGACGGCGAACCGTTTTACATAGTACAATTTATGAAAAATGGGTTACAAGTCGGAGGACTGGAATGGCTCGATACTCCATGTTACTTAGAATGGCGCCGGAGCGCTTTCTTGGTATTTCAGGAGGTGGTCGGCATTCTAGGTCCTCGGAAGCTCTCTGCCCTCTAGGTCTTCGAGGCGATATGTTCCGGGCCGAACTACCTTTGGGATCCTGTACGGCCCTTCCTAGTTCGGAGCCAGCTTGCTCTTCTGACTGGGGAAGGATATGGCTAGCTTCCTCAAGACCAAATCTCCTCGCTTAAGGTTGGCGGGTCGGACCCTTTTGTTGTACGCTAGTTCAACTCTTCTTCGGTAACTCTGCTGCCGAATCGACGCCCTTTCCCTCAGCTCGTCTATCAAGTCCAAGTCTGCTCTGAGGTCCCTGGCATTCTGTGCTTCGTCATAGGCTGTGAGCCGAGGGGAAGGTATTCCGACCTCAAGAGGTATCACGGCCTCGGACCCATAGGTGAGGTTGAAAGGGGACTCGCCTGTGGGGGTCCGCTTGCTCGTGCGGTAGTTCCATAGGACGTTGGGGAGTTGGTCAACCCATAAACCCTTGGAACTTTTGTCGAGCCTTTTCTTGATGCCTGCGAGGATCTGCCGG
The DNA here is from genome assembly GCA_017893485.1 of Hemerocallis citrina. Taxonomy (NCBI): domain Eukaryota; kingdom Viridiplantae; phylum Streptophyta; class Magnoliopsida; order Asparagales; family Asphodelaceae; genus Hemerocallis; species Hemerocallis citrina. Next base: position 232,420,383 of record CM030358.1, read on the forward strand.
TTAGTATTTTCTGCCTGTCCGTTCGACTGAGGGTGGGAGACGAACGAGAAGCACTGCTGAATGGCCAGGTCGTCGCATAGAGCTCGGAATGCTGTGCCTGTGAACTGAGTCCCGTTGTCCGTTACGAGGACACAGGGGACGCCGAACCTGCATATGATGCTCTTCCAGAAGAACTGTACCACTTTGTTCTCGGTTATAGTGGCGAGGGGCTCGGCCTCGACCCACTTCGAGAAGTAGTCAATGGCTACGACCAAGAACCTGAACTGACCCGGAGCCAGAGGGAAGGGCCCTAGTAAGTCCATGCCCCACATTGCGAAGGGGATGGGACTTGATAGGGAGGCGAGGTTGGCCTGAGGGAGGCGTCGGATGCTAGAGTGTCTCTGACAGGAGCTGCATTGCCGAACGTGTCGCTCGGCGTCTTGAAGGAGGGTCGGCCAGAAGTACCCATAATTCAAAGCTTTTCGGGCCAAGGACCTAAATTCTGAGTGTGCCCCTCCGATGCCTTCGTGGACCTCTTGCAGGGCATATTCGGCCTGATCCGAAGAGAGGCACCTCAGGTACGGTCGGCCGTCTATTTGAGAAAAAGAGCGTTTGTATAAGATGCCCTCGATCAAGACATACCGCTCGGCCTGGGTCCTGACTCGGCGAGCCACTTTGGGATCCGAGGGCAGAACTCCATCCCTTAAGAATTCTATCAATGGCTTCATCCAATCGTCTTGTAACATGACTGGCAACGACTCCGCCGAGGCAGGCGTCTCATCTTCGATGCTCGGCTTAGAGAGGACTTCGATCAGCACGGTCTATTCGAGACCTTGAAGTGAGGACGAGGCCAATTTGGAGAGGGCATCGGCCTGTGAGTTTTCTTCCCGAGGGACTCGTTCGATGATTGTTTCTTCGAACCGGCTCATGAGGTCCCGGACCTTGGCGAGGTACTTCGCCATTCGCTCGTCTCGGGCCTCATATTCGCCCAAGACCTGGTTCACGACTAGTTAGGAATCACTGTGAATCCGGAGGCGCCGGGCCCCAGCACTTCGGGCGAGTCCGAGCCCGGCGATGAGTGCTTCGTACTCCGCCTCGTTGTTCGAGGCCTTGAAGTTCATGCGGATTGCGTACTGGAGGACGAAGTTGTCAGGGCCGTTCAGTATGATGCCGGCGCCGCTTCCTTCGTTACAGGACGACCCGTCCACAAAGACTGTCCAAATGGGGGGTCCATTCGGGACGTGACCGACCTCAGGGATAGTGGACTCCACGATGAAGTCGGCGAGGGCCTGCGCCTTAATTGTCATCCGAGGCTGATAAGAGATGTCATGCTGACTCAGCTCTATGGACCACTTCATCAACCGACCCGAGGTCTCAGGCTTGTGGAGTATCAGCTTTAGGGGTTGGTCGGTCAGGATGATGACCGAATGGGATTGAAAGTACGGCCGAAGCTTCCTCGCGGCCATGACCAGGGTGTAGGCCATCTTCTCTATTCTCGGATAGCGGAGCTCGGCGTCCCGAAGCACCCTGCTCACGTAGTAGATGGGCCTTTGGGTCCGGTCCTCTTCTCTCACCAGGACAGCACTCAGGGTCTGCTCGGAAGCAGCCAAGTAGATGAAGAGAGTCTCGCCGGGGACCGGTTTGCTGAGCAGAGGGGGGTTCACCAAGTAGGCCTTCAGCCGGTCGAACGATTCCTGCTGTGGCTGACCCCATTCAAAACCCTTAGTCCCCCTGAGTGCTTTGAAGAAGGGGAGGCACTTTTCCCCGGACTTTGAGAGGAACCGACCGATAGCGGCGAGCCGACCGGTAAGTTTCTGCACCTCTTTGATGTTCCGAGGCGGGGCCATGTCTAATATGGCCTTAATCTTCTCGGGATTAGCTTCGATTCCTCGTTGGCTTACCATGAAGCCGAGGAATTTTCCCGAGGAGACCCCGAACGCACACTTGTTCGGGTTCAGCTGCATGCTGTGCTTTCTCAACACGCCGAAGGCCTCCTGGAGGTCGGCTACATGATCGGTGCCGTGGATGCTCTTGACGAGCATGTCATCAACGTACACCTCCATGTTTCGGCCGATCTAGCTCTGGAAGACCTTGTTGACGAGGCGCTGGTAAGTGGCGCCTGCGTTCTTCAAGCCGAACGGCATTATCCGGTAGCAGTAGAGGCCTTGGTCGGTGACGAAGGAGGTCTTCAGAATGTCCGGAGGGAACATTCGGATTTGATTGTACCCTGAGAAGGCATCCATGAAGCTGAGGAGCTCATGGCCCGAGGTGGCATCGATAAGGGTGTCGATGTTCAGGAGCGGGAAGGGATCCTTCGGACACGCCTTGTTCAGGTCGGTGAAGTCAATGCATATCCTCCACGAGCCATTGGACTTCTTGACCATTACAATGTTCGACAGCCACTCGGGGTAATTTACCTCCTGTATGAACTTGGCCTTTAGAAGTTTATCAACCTCCTCCTTGATGGCCTGCTGTCGCTCGGGAGCGAACTTTCGCCTCTTCTGCTGGACCGGTTTGCACCCCGGTTCGACACTTAGGCGATGGACGAGCAGCTCCTCGGAAATGCCGGGCATGTCCGCGGCCGACCATGCAAACAGGTCACGGTTGTCCCGGATGCATTTAATCAGGTCCGAACACAGTGCGGTCGGCAAGGATTTGCTGATGAGGAATTTCCGGTTCGGATCCTCGTCCGAGAAGAGCATTTCTTCTAACTCGTCCGCCGGCTCGGACGTCTGGCGGGCCTTCGGCTCGGGGATTTCTAGTGTCTCGAGCGAGAGCACTGGTCCCCCGGTGGAAGTCATGTAGCACTTCCGGGCTGTTTCCTGGCTTTCCCTGACTTCCCCTACTCCCGACCGAGTGGGGAACTTCATTTTCAAATGGTATGCCGAGGGGACAGCTTCCAGGGCGGCTAGGCCGGGTCGGCCTAGAATAACATTATATGCTGCCGGGACGTCGACGACCATGAAGTCCATCGGCTCGGTCCGGGTCGTAGGGGTGCTTCCCGCAGTAACGTCTAGGGTTATCACCCCTTCGACGGTTACCGGGACCCCCGTGAACCCGTGGAGTGTGTAACCGGCCGGCTTGAGACGGTCTCGGGACAGCTGCAGGCCTCGGAAGGCCGAGAGGAAGAGGATATTGACTGAACTTCCATTGTCTACTAAAATCCTCTGCACCTTGAAGTTGGCCATGCGGAGGTCGATGACGAGGGCATCGCAGTGCGGGGTTCGGACCCCTTCGAGGTCGGCATCGGAGAAAGACACAGGGACGCCGAGACCTTTTGGGGGAGGGGCACTGTGGACCGAGTTGACCTCTCGGACGAAGGCTTTCCGGGAGGAATTAGAGGAGCCCCCCATGGGGCCTCCGTGAATCAGGTGCAGAACCCGTTCCTCCTCGAACTCGGGCGTCTCCTCGCGCCGCTCGGAGCGCTTGTTAGCCCCCCGAGGCGGAGGAGAGTTGCGATCCGTCCGATCGTTAGCCTTCACGAATTTGGCCAACTACCCCCTCCGGATGAGGGCTTCAATCTCATCTCTCAGAGCCCGGCAATCATTCGTGTCGTGGCCGTGGTCTCGGTGGTAACGACACCACTTATCTTTGTTCCTCCTCTTCGCTGGGGTGTGCATCCTCGGAGCCGGAGGGATGACCCCCTCCTTCTCCACCTCCATTAGGATAGTAGAGACATTAGTGGTGAGGGGAGTGAACTTCTCGAACCTGGGGGGAGGGCGGCGCTGACCGCCAATGTCCTTCTGAGCTTTCTTGGACCCCTCTTCCCCCGTCGCCTTCCTCTTCGACCCTGCGGAGGGCCCTCCGAAGCTCGAAAGGGCTTCTACCTCCTCTGCTCGGATGTACTTCTCGCACCTCAGGAGGAGGTCGGCGAAGTCATGCGGGGGCTTCTTGGCCAGGGATGATCGGAGGTTGGCGTTAAGGACGTTCGACTGGAACGCCACGGTGGCCACGGACTGGTCTAAGGAGGCGATAGACCTGACCTCTGCGGTGAATCTCTTCACATAGTCCCGCAGCTTCTCTTCCCTTTCCTGCCACAGGTTCAGTAGGGAAAGACTTGTCTTCTCGGCTCGCCTGCTACTCACGAAGTGAGTTATGAACAGCGTCTCGAACTGCTCGAATGAGAAGATGGATGAGGGGGCGAGCCTGGAATACCATTCCCGAGCCGACCCCCTGAGGGTGGAAGGGAAGGTCCTGCAGAGCACCGCGTCGGAAGCTTGATGGATCAGCATCAGGGTCTTGAAGCTTTCGACGTGATCGACCGGGTCGGATTCCCCTGAGTATGTTTCAAACTGTGGCGGTTTGAAACTCCTAGGTATGTGGGCCTCCATGATCGACCGTGAGAAGGGGGGTCGGCTGGGACGGAAGGTTCCTGCTCGGGACTCCTCCTCCCTGTCCTTGCGGCCGATCCGCCTTTCCACTTCGTGGATACGGCGGATGAGGGCGTCGTCCCTTCGCTGGTAATCGTATGATCCCCCGGACTCCTCTTCATAGGAGGTGGAGCGCGGACTCTGGCGCCGGTAGTCCTGGGATCGGCGAGGACTATATTGCTGCCACCGGCGGCTGGGAGCCGGGGAAGGACTTCGAGTTCGGCGGCGAGGACTGGCGTCCCTGGGGGGCATCGGAGCCCTCTGAGCATTCTGGTCGTTCTGCCGAAGGTTGAGAGCCTGCAGAACGGTCTCCTGAAATTGAAGGAATTCAGCCCGACTGATAGGCACTTCTCGGTCCCTCGGATGACGCCGATCCCTGGGGGAACGTGACCTCCTCCTTCGGCGCTCGGGGGACACCGCTCGGCCTCTGCGGTCCGGGGACCTCCTGCCGTCTCGGCGACGTGGGGACCGCTCACCCTGACGCTGGCGGGAGGCTCCCTCTCGGGCCCGCCTCTCATCAAGATGGGTGCGGAGGTCGTCTTCTTTCTGGCGGTTCAGGAGTGTGATACGGAGGTCGGGATGATGAGAAGCCATCGAGTCCGAGGACCCATTATGGACCGAGACATGGCCCGGATTGAGGGGCTGCTTCTCCTTCCGACCGTTATGACCGGACGGACCATTGTTGGGCTGCTGCTTGGGAGGAGGAGGTGGGCCCTGCTGGGCCGGCGAAGGGAGGTCGGACTGAGGAATAGGATTGACTGGGACTTCATTCGTCGGGTCGGCGAGGTTGGCCACACGGTTTGACCCTCTGGATCTGACCTTCTTCGGAGGCATGACTGCAGAGGATGACGAGGAAGTAGCTGAGGCTGTTCGTGTGGTTTTTCCCACAGACGGCGCCAATCTGTTACCGCTGTTTTCGGTGTGGGGGTAAACAGACAGAATTTGTGAGTCCGAGAAAAACCTGAACAGTTGACTCAACCTTCTTGCTCCTGCCGCGACCTGCAAGGAAGTGCGAAACACCGGGATTGATTCCGGCGACGCACCCTCCGACGCTCTTGTCAGTAATCAGAAGAGTTTAAGAAAGAGCTTAAAAGTGGTGAAGAAGTGATTAACCTGGTCATGGAGGCAGAGGGGTTGTATTTATAGTCGTCAGGGGAGTTGTTTAAGGGTCCGATTTCCTGTGTAACAGCCGGGAGCAAAATCCTCAGTCTGTTTAGGAAATCTTTCCTTGATTCCCGGTGAGAGCAAATCAAGGCCATTGATTTGGCCAAATCATGGATCCTGACTTGTCTCTTGTTGGTTTGGGTTCGTCTCGGGTCAGAACCCGTACCCAATAGGTGTGGATCCATTCGCGGGTCATTGGGTCTGCGAGGAGGAGATTCAGTGCCCGCTTTGGATCCGCTTGTATGTGAAATTACCTTTTTACCCCCGAGCATCAAGATTCGTGCCCAATCTGGACGGTTCCGATTTAACCCCATTTTTAGCCATATCACCTGGTAGTTTTCCCCTTTCCTTTATTTCCCACGGTAAACACATTATGAGGCGTTTTGGTACATAAAAATGTGGAAGAGAATCTCATATTTTCTCTTAAATTATTTTGTTTGGTATGTGGCAAACATAATTTTAAAAGGAATAATAAATTTCTAAGAAAATTAAAATCCATTATTAGGAAGAATTTTCATTCTCCCAAAAAACCATGGATTTGAGGATTCGCATGGAATTTCTATAACAAACAATAAAATAACAAAAAAAAACTAGAATAAAAAAAATTATTTCTCCCTAAAATTATGGAATTTGAACATTCACATGTGATTTTCATAACAAACAATTTAAATAACCCTAGGAAAACCTACCAATCTCCTTGTATATCCATTTAAATTAATGAGAAATGCAGCATAAAATTAAAGATTACTCAAACTGCATATAGATACCCAAATTTAATAGAACATATATAGTATCTTCGGAACATTTATACCGAAATTGAAAATTGCACAGATACTATACGTATCTTCTTCTTCTTTTTGTTATAAAGAATTGTGGATTTATTTTCTTTTTCTTTTGTTTACTTCTTTTTCAAACATATTGTAAATTATAATATAAAAAATTCTTTAATTCTTATGTTGATGTTTTTCAAGCTTATAAAATCGAGGTATGTATAATATGATGACTAAAGGTAAGTATAGTATATGTACAATTTTACCTACTTTGTTTCTTTTTTTTAGTTAATTTAAAATATACTGTAAGTTATCAACTTATTGTTTTTTTGTATGTTGATGGTTTTAGAATTATAAGATTGAGTTACATGGGAAGGAGTAGGTATAATCTTATGGCTAAAAAATATAATGCATGTACAATTTCAATTGCAAAATACAATTTTTATTTACTTGTTAAGTTTCTCATCAATTGCAAGAGAAATTAAGTATAACTATGCCAATGAGAAGATAAATATGAAAAGCAATAGACAAAATCATCTACTTGGATTGTTATCATTGATACTCAAAAATAATTTCTTCAATTTGTTGACCAATTGTAAAATTTTGTATATTTATTTTACACTTATTAAAACTAGTTATGTTATTTTACAGGTTGCTTACATATCCTATTTGTTAAAAAATTTATATGTAATGTATTTTTTCAACTGCTAAAATGTTCTTCTATAAAGACATTTTCTTTTTCCTCTTTGTTTTTGAAAATTTAAAGGCCTTAAGATTATTGGATAGGAAGAAATACTTTATTGATTGATTTATTTATTGATTAGACTGAATACAATTGGTTCTTATATATAGGAGAGAATGGAAGACTAAACTGATAGATAATCAATATAGGACTAAACCAATATATAATCTAATATAATATCTAACACCCCCTCTCAAACTCAAGTTGGTTCAAGCAATAAGGGTTTGGAATACTGACGATGTTCATGTGGAAGGAACGACAGACTGTGATGCAGAAATGACACTTGATGTCGCATGTGGCAGAAATTGAGAAGTAGAGTGTTGCGGAAGGAAGTAGTGGTGGCGCACTGTTGAGATCTCACACCGAACAGTGGCAGGATCTCCATATCCCAATTTGTGATGGGATCTCACCCCTGACTTGAGACATAATCGATGATGGGATCTCATCCCAGACTTGAGAATTGTCGGAAAATCATTCCTGAACTAAGAACTGGATGCTGATAACACCCCCTCTCAAACTCACGATCGATCAACCAGATTGAGTTGACGATCTGGATGTAAAAGCACAAGAAGCGATCGATCAGCCAGAGTGAGTTGACGATCTGGATGTAGAAGAACAAGAACCTGTAAGAAAGTTTTTTTTTTGGAACTAAGGTTTCGGGTTTGAAAAGTGGTTAGGGTTTGGAGCGGGTCGGGTTTAGAAAACAGATTTGGATTTAGAGTACAGGGTAGGGTATAGGGTAGCGGGTCGGGTATTAGAACATAGGGGTAGGGTTTCGCTGACTAGAGAAGAGGAAATGAGGGAGAACAAGAAGAACTGTAGAGGGCGAATTATGAGGAAATGAAGGAGAACCAGAAGGAGAAGGAGGGAGATGGTGAAGTAGTGGTAGTGATCTGGGTGAGTTGCTTTTGCTGGAGGTTGAGTGCCATTGTTGGCTATCGGCCCAAATCAAGAAATCAATTTAGGGTTCTGAAGTAGAGGAGATGAAGGGGACGAGGTCGACAGGGGTGATGGCAGTTGCGGAAGATGATGCGGGAGGCTTGGCAGTCGGAGCAGCCAAGGAGGATGGGAAGCTCAATGGGTTTGAGCGCGACCCAGAGACCCAGAGAAAGAGGAGAAAGATGATCGGCGGCAGCTGATGGTCGACTGCGGAGAATATAGGTAATGGGCGGCAAGTGACAGGGGCTGTTGGGATCTCCTGCACCATCGATCGGGGTGACGGTGGAGCTCAACGATGGGGAGGGACGATGAGGAGTGGCAAGGTGGAGGGTTGGCATAAAGGATGATGGCGAGGCTGCAGCAACCACCACAGCAAGAGCATCGGCTCAAGGGTGGATGGGTCCTCAGTGGCTGAGGAGGACAGAGCGTGGTCGATCTCGAACATGAGCTTCTCGCAGAGGTGGGACCCAATGAAGCTGCTAGTGCCAATCAAGCAGATCGTCATTGCCTTTAACGGCTTCCCATCCAGATCCACTCTCGACATTAGTAGATCTAGATCTAGATCTCGACAATCACCAACAACAACAACAAAAAACAAATCTAGAATAATGACGGTGGGTTTGAGAGAGAGAGAGAGGTAGTTGATCCCGGAGTTGGGCAGCATCGACGGCGGGGAGAGTCGCCGGAGTTGATGATGACGATCTGATGCTGACTTTAATGTTGATGTTAACGGCTAGGGTTTTGGAGATTTTAGGGTTTTTGGAGAGATTAGGGTTTTGATCTTTGATCTGGAGCAGAAGAGAGATTTAGGGAGGTGGAGTGATTCCGATGAAGACGAGAACCACTCCACCTCGACGACGAGGATAAAATTAGTATAGACCTTATAGGACGATAGGCTCTGATACTATGTTAAGATTATTGGATGGGAAGAAATACTTTATTGATTGATAAACTGAATACAATTGGCTCCTATATATAGGGAAGACTAAACTGATACATAACCAATATGGGACTAAACCAATATATAATCTAATATAATATCTAACAGAAGACATTTATTTGGCTTTCGGTGACTAGAAATTAAGTGCAAATTTTAAGAATTTTTTATATAAATTTAAGAACACATGGCATTGAACGAAATATGGTGAGACGTTCAAGGGCGACCCTGGGGGTGGGTGGGTGGTGCGAGCGCACAGGGCCACAGATTTTCAAGGGCCCTCGAAATTCAGTATAATATACGAATATTAATTAAGTATTGTATTTATAGTGTAACACCCCGCAATTTTCAAAAAGTATATATATATATATATATATATATATATATATATATATATATATAAAATAAAGAAGTATTGGCTGTTGGTCCCACAAGATTTCCTATGGGGGTTGTATATGGAATTAAATGTGAGTGGATGTGGGGGCCCACGGTGAGATGAAGAATCAGCACTTTGTGCTGAGGTTGAATGGTGACTATGACGTCACCATAGTAGAAGGAAATGGGGGGCCCACATGATGAGTAAAAAAGGTTAAAAAAGAGGAGAGATAGATTTGAACTAGTCCAACATCGGTTAAATACAAAGATTAATATAACTATAAATAATAATGCCTATGATCAGGAGTCACCAATTCGGTTAACCAACTTTTGAGAGGCGGGTTGTGGTGGGAAGTTGTACTATACTATAAATAATTTGTCTTCTAAATTGTATAAATTATCCGAGTTCGGGGCAGGGGCGTTACAAATAGTATCAGAGCCGACTTTCGACACCTAGTGTGGGTAAGAGTGGGTGAGATGTATGCCTGAGATGGAGCTAGAAGATGTACGGGTAAGTATGCCTGAGAGGGAGCGTATTGCAGAATCAGGGTACTGTGTAGCTAGCAGAATCAAGGTACTACACTCCACATCGGCTAGAAAGGAGATCCTGCACTAGATTGTGCATGCCCCGTGCTTAGCCCACATCGGCTAGAAAGGAGATCCTGCGATTGTGCATGCCCCGTCCTCAGTGAGGACGCTGATTTCTGAAGGAGGGTGTGTGTAACACCCTGCAATTTTCAAAGAGTATATATATATATATAATAAATAAGTATTGGCTGTTAGCCCCAGAGGATTTCCTATGGGGGTTGTATATGGAATTAAATGTGAGTGGATGTTGGGGCCCACGATGAGATGAGGAATCAGCACTTTGTGCTGGGGTTGAAGGGTGACTATGATGTCACCATAGTAGAAGGAAATGGGGGCCCCACGTGATGAGTAAAAAAGCTTAAAAAGAGGAGAGATAGAATTGAATTAGTCCCACATCGGTTAAATACAAAGATTAATATAACTATAAATAATAATGCCTATGATCAAGAGTAACCAATTCGGTTAACCACCTTTTGAGAGGCAGCTTGTGGTGGGCAGTTATACTATACTATAAATAATTTGTCTTCTAAATTGTATAAATTGTCCAAGTTTAGGGCAGGGGCGTTACATATAGTTGGCATTGTAGCTCAATTGGTTACGGCTTATTAAGGATGTTAAAGAGACCTGAGCTTGAATCACGCCAAGTCGGTTTCTTGCTTCTTTTTTCCCTGGCAATTGCATGTATTCCCAAGAGGCCAAGACCCCAACTCTCCTAGTCGCTGAAAGGGACCCGAGTTCGAATCACGTCAGATCGGTTTTGGTTGTGTCAGCAGAAAGAAGCTTTGCAAACTAAACTATTGAAATCTTACTTGCAATTAGCCATGTCGCAAGAAATATTCAATGGATTGCCTTTGATTTCAATTCAAAATGAGTTTTTAGAAAAACTTGATTATGAAAGTTTAATTGTTGATTTTTCTTTTAGGAATGCAAGAAGATCTGTTTTTAGAAATTAGTAATGCACTAGACACTAGCTGTAATTTGTTTTCCCTCTTAGTAAAGTCTAATAATAGTTTCAATTGTTGAAGATCCAATGGAAATGCTTAGTAATTTTCAAGTAAGTTTTGATTGTTACTTTCAGTTTTAATCACCGTGTGACTACTACTCATTTAGGCACTGGTTCTTTTATTATTTGTTGTCATGAATTGTATGACGTTTTGAGGTAGGACTTTGATGGCCAGTCTTCTATCTAAAGCATGTTCATTTTAACTGTACTATTTGAACTTTTTTTTAGAGCTTTGGTGATTTTGTTAGTGACTACATATGAATCCGGTTATAATAGAAAATTAGAATTGCTTTTTAAAATATACTTTTGTTTGAATATCTTAGTCAATCAAGCCATAAATCAATAAATCAATAATAAATTTTCTTATATTATGGCTCAGTCTTAAGTTTCGCACAGGGCCACTGATTTCTCAGGACCGGCCCTGGAGACGATAGATATAAGCAAATAATAAATATCTAATTTGAACAAATAAGGATAATAAGTACAATATAAAAAACCATACTTTATATATGAGGTTTTCGCTGAAAGGTAATTAATAAAAAAATTAACAAAAATGGTAGCAATTAGGGTTGCAATCGAGCCGAGCCGAGCCGAATACCTTCAGGCTCGAGCTCGGCTCGTTAAGGAAATGAGCTCAGTTTTGAGCTCGAGATCGGCTCAAGCTCGGTTCGAGCTGAGCTTTGACCGAGCTTTGACCGTATTCGAGTCGAATAGCTCGCGAGCTTAGCCTAAAAACAACCCCCAAGCTGGAGCTGAGCTTTGACCGAGTTTTGACCGAGCTCGAGCCGAATAGCTCGCGAATAGCTCGATTCGTTTGCAGCTCTAATATCAATTCAAGAGGCAAGTGTAGAATTAAAAAAATAGGAACTTTTCTGTACAGGTCCCCAATTGAAAATCCATATTAGTTCCATAAATCGCAAAATCCATATTCGTCCCTCCATCAATTCCAAACTGATCAAAAGTGATTAATTTGAGTTTGAAGTGATGATACATTATGAAAATTATAAAGCATTAAACCATGTTTGGATTAAAAAAATCTTAAGCGAGATGGTCTGGAAGAGAATAAGATCGCAAGCATAGAAAGACTATTTTCAAATAATGAGAGACCCTTCTTCCTAAGTGATATGGCTAAAAATGGGGTTAAATCGGAACCGTTCAAAGTGGACACGAATCTTAAAGTCACAAGGGCACGATGGTAATTTCATCTACATACGGGTCCGAATTGGGAACCAGGTCTCTCCTCTTAGACCCGTTAACCCACGAACGGATCTTTTTAGCTAAGAGCGGGTCTCAACCCATTAAGGACCAGTTCAACAGGATAAGTGGAAATCCTGGCTTGTCCTTATCCTGAGGAGGTGGTTATAACCACCCCTATCCAGCCACACCGGGAAGCGGGGATTCACTCTTATCCTGAAAGAGATCCCTATGGCAACTATAAATGCCCCCTACCTCCTACTGTCACAGGTAATCTCACTTTGCACACTTGAGCTCTTTCCTTTTACTTTTTCTGTGTATTGACAAGAGCGTCGGAGGGTTCATTGCCGGGATCCATTCCGGTGTTTCGAACGTTTGTGCAGGTTCGCGGGAGCTTCAAGGAGTCAATTTACCAACAAGGAAGAAGAGGGATCTAGTCGGTTCGAGTTCCTACGAACCTACAAATCTTATCTATTGCCCTCACACCAGATTCAGCGGCAACAGATTGGCGCCGTTTGTGGGAAACATCTCGACAAGCAATCCAACCTTCCTCCTACCACAAAAGCCACTCCTAGCAATGCCTCCCAAGAAGGGATCTGCAAACTCCAATCGAAGAACAACCTCTTCTCATCCTCTTCCTCCTCCACAGGGGGATCTCCCTTTGCCCAACCAACCGACCCTACATCTCGATCCCCAGGCTCCGCAGTCCTTTCTGCAGCCTTTGGGCCCATAGTGGGGGAGCACTCTTGACGGAGCCGCCACAAGCAACCTATCCATCAGGTTCGAGTCTCCATCCACAATACCGATACAGACTCAATGGCGTCCCATACTCTTCCCACTCCAAAAGATCTGCGGAACGTGATCAACAATCGGCAGACTGAGCACATAACCAATCTTTGTACCCATCTAGACGAGAGGCGGGCCCAAGAGGCGAACCCTCGCCGTGAGCACCCGAGGGATCGGTCACCACGCCGATCAGATCGCAAGAGGTCCCACTCTCCCCGGAGGCGGAGAGAGTCGCCCCAACATCGTCCAAGACAGAGCTGCTCCCCGGCTGGCCGTCCTGCGCCTCGGGCCCAGTGGGAGCAGGAGGCCCTTATCACAAGAGTGGAATTTTAATAATTCCAGGAGGCAGTCCTCCGGGCGCTCAATGCTGCTCCCAATAGTGGCCGTCGGGCCCTCCGCCAGATCCTCGCCATCCTTATCGTTCCCGCAGTCCTCGACCACCTCTGAGCCATCCTCGCCATTCCCGAAGTCCCAGGTCGGCTACGAGCCATCGCCGCCCCTCTCCTGACCATCACCGCTGCTCCCGGAGTCCGCAGCCTGGTCCGAGCCACCCCCATCATTCTATCAGTCCACCTCCTACTCAGAGCCATCGTCGTCGCAGCCCCACCCCTCCTCGGCATGAGGAGGAGTCTCGAGGTTCAGCAAGATATGGCTGAAGGGAGCAATCGGTCTACCGCCGTCTCCACGAGATGGAGAGGTGCCTCGGCCAGCTCGACCGCGATGAGGAATGATGGGCCAGGGACCTCCGTCCAAGTAGGCCCCCATTCTCTCGCACCATCATGGAGGCTCCAGTCCCAGACAACTTCAAGCCTCCACACTTCGAGACCTACACCGGGGAGTCAGACCCCGCAGATCACATTGAGAGTTTCAAAACTCTCATGATGATCCATCATGCGTCCAATGCCCTCCTCTGCAAGACCTTCCTGGCCACACTGAAGGGGCCAGCTCGGGAGTGGTACTCTCGACTTGCACCAGCATCTATCTTTTCCTTCAACCAGTTCGAGGGTCTTTTCCTCACGCATTTCGTAAGCAGTCGTCGCGCCGCGAAGACGAGCGACTCCCTACCGTTCCTCAGTCAAAAGAAGGGCGAACAATTGAGGGACTATGTTAAGCACTTCACTGCTGAAGCCAGGTCCATCGCTTCTTTGGAATCCTCGGTCACCACTGTTGCCTTCCAGTCCAACGTCCTCAATGCTAACCTCAGGGCGTCCCTCGCCAAGAAGTCCCCTCAGGACTTCTCAGAGCTCCTACTCCGGAGCGAGAAGTATATCCAAGCGGAGGAGGCTCTCCACCGCCCCACCTTCGAGGCATCGTCATCCGCGAACAAGCAGAAGGGTACAGAAGAAGAAGGAGCTAAGAAGCTCCAAAAGGACAATGGGGGTCAGCGTCATCCACCTCCTCGGTTCGAGAAATTCACTCCGCTTAATGCGAGTGTATCTGCTATCCTGATGGAGATCGGGAACGAGGGTCTCTTACCGCCTCCCCCCAAGATGAATACTTTGGGAAAGAGGAGAGATCGGAACAAGTGGTGCCATTTCCACCGGGACCACGGGCACGACATGGATGAATGTCGGGCCCTTAAAGACGAGATTGAGGCCCTCATCCAGAGGGAGCAGCTCAATCGGTTCGTCAGGAAGGACAGGGCCGATCCACCTCCACCTCCCCGGGGGGCTAATAGGCAAACGGAGCAGCATGCGGAGGCTCTGGAGGTTGAAACAGAGGCCATCCTGTACTTGATACATGGAGGCCCAATGGGAGACTCTAACTCCTCCCAAAAAGCCTTTGTTAGGAAAGTTAATTCCGTGCAGAGCCATCCTCCCCCCAGGGGCCTAGGGGTTCCTGTGACATTCTCCGATCGGGACCTCGAGGGTGTCCGCACACCCCAGTGCGATGCCCTCGTCATCAACCTCCGAATGGCAAACTTCGACATTCGTCTGATTTTGGTGGACAACGGGAGCTCCGTCAACATCCTATTCTTGGAGGCTTTTAAGAGCCTCCAGCTGTCGAAGGACCGGCTCAAGCCCGCGGGATACACTCTTCACGGGTTTATCGGGGTCCCGGTTACGATGGAAGGGGTTATAACCCTTGACGTAACTGCTGGAAAAGCCCCGACGACCCGCACAGAGCTGATAGATTTTATGGTGGTAAACGTCAAGGCCGCCTATAATGTTATCCTGGGTAGACCAGGTTTGGCCGCACTCCAAGCCATCCCGTCAGCATACCACATGAAGATGAAGTTCCCCATGCCCTCAGGAGTAGGAGAAGTAAGGGGAAGTCAAGAAGCGGCTCGAAAGTGTTATATGACCTCTGTGGGGGGTCCAGTTCTCTCCCTGGATGCGCTCGAACTTCCCCAGGAGGGTAGCCAAACTATCTCCGAGCCCGCCGACGAATTGAATGAAGTTGCCTTCTCCGAAGAAGACACCACTAAGACGTTCCGCGTCAGCAAGGATCTCTCCCCCTCCGTTAAGCAAGACATCTCTCGATGCATATGGGAGAATCGCGACCTCTTCACCTGGACGGCAGCTGACATGCCCGGAATCTCGGAGGAGCTTTTGATGCACCGTCTGAGCGTCACCCCAGGGGCCAAGCCTGTCCAGCAGAATAGGCGCAAATTCGCTCCCAAACGACAACAGGCGATCAAAGAGGAGGTCGAGAAGCTCCTCAACGCCGGATTTATCCAGGAGGTAAACTATCCTGAATGGCTCTCCAATGTGGTGATGGTCAAGAAGGCCAATGGGAGTTGGAGGATATGCATTGACTTCACCGACCTCAATAAGGCGTGCCCAAAGGATCCCTTTCCTCTTCCCAGCATCGATGCCCTGATCGATACGACCTCCGGGCACGAGCTCCTCAGTTTTATGAACGCCTTTTCAGGGTAAAACCAAATCCGGATGTTCCCTCCCGACATCCCGAAGACTTCGTTCGTGACGGACCAAGGCCTCTATTGCTACCGAGTTATGCCGTTCGGCTTGAAAAATGTGGGAGCTACTTATCAGCGCCTTGTGAACAGGGTCTTCCAAGACCAAATTGGCCGAAACATGGAGGTCTACGTAGACGACATATTGGTCAAGAGCACCCGAGGGCAGGAACATGTTCTCGACCTTCAAGAAGCCTTCGGGGTGCTAAGGAGGCACAATATGAGACTGAACCTGAGCAAGTGTGCGTTCGGAGTCTCATCGGGCAAATTTTTGGGGTTTATGGTCAGCCAGAGGGGAATAGAGGCCAACCCCGAAAAGATCCAGGCCATCCTCAAGATGGCTCCTCCCTCCAACGTCAAGGAAGTACAGAGGCTCACAGGGCGCCTCGCCACGATTGGGCGGTTCCTCTCCAAATCCGAAGAGAAGTGCCTTCCTTTCTTCAAAGCCCTCAGGGAGGCTAAGGGCTTCGAGTGGGGACAACAACAACAGGAGTCCTTCTACAAACTCAAGGAATATTTAGACAACACCCCTCTCCTGAGCAAGCCAGCACCTGGGGAAGTCCTCTACCTCTATCTCGTAGCTTCGGAGCAGATGCTCAGCGCGGTTCTCGTAAGGGAAGAGGATAAGACACAGAAGTCCATCTATTATGTGAGTAAGGTGCTTTGCGATGCCGAACTCCGTTACCTGAAGTTGGAGAAGATGGCTCTTGCCCTGGTCATGGCAGCCCTGATGCTTCAACCCTACTTCCAATCCATTCGGTGGTCGTCCTTACCGACCAGCCGCAAAAACAAGTTCTCCATAAGCCCGAAACCTCCGGGCTGCTCATGAAATGGTCCATCGAGCTGAGTCAGCATGACATCAGCTACCAGCCCAGAACGGCGATAAAGGCCCAAGCTCTGGCCGAGTTTATTGTGGATAATACCATCCCCGACTCATGCGAGTTGCCTACCAACCCCTTGATCTGGACCGTTTATGTAGACGGGTCCTCTTGCACCGATGGGACCGGGGCTGGCGTCATCTTAACTGGCCCTGATGCCTTCGTCCTCCAATACTCCCTCTGCCTAAACTTCCCAACATCAAATAATGAGGCAGAATATGAGGCCCTGATAGCTGGGCTCTGCATGGATCACAAGGCGGGTGCCGAGCTAGTAAGGGTCTTCAGCGACTCCCAGTTAATCGTCAACCAGGTGTCTGGGGAATACGAGGCTAGAGATGATCGTATGGCCAAGTACTTGGTAAAGGTGAAGGGGTTGCTGGTTTTATTTGAAGATGTTCAGCTCCAGCGTGTCCCTCGAGAGGAAAACGTACAGGCAGATGCTCTCTCTAAGATCGCCTCCTCCTCCTTCCAAGGTCTGGAGCAGACCGTCTTGATAGTGGTCCTTCTCAAGCCAAGCATTGATGATGGTGGCCCAGAGCCAATGGAAGCCTACCCCTTGACACTTGGAGAAAACTGGATAAGGCCCCTCTTCGAGTATCTCAGGGACAGAGACCTTCCTGAAGACCCGAAGGAGGCGAGGAGGATCAGGACACGAACCAAGCGGTACACACTCCTTGACGGAGTCATGTACAAATGTTCTTACACTCAGATAGACGGGCAACCCTATCTGAGATGCCTCTCCCCGGAAGAAGCACTCTATGCCCTAAGAGAAGCCCATGATGGTATGTGCGGCACGCACTTAAGAGCGAGATCCCTCGCCCGTAAGCTCCTGAACTACGGCTACTTCTAGCCCACACTATTGAGTGACTCCAAGGAATACATCCGCCATTGTGATGCCTGCCAAAAACTTGCCCCGATTCGTTGCCTACCCCAAGTCCGATCCCCTTTGCAATGTGGGGGATGGATTTGCTTGGACCTTTCCCCCTAGCGCTGGGCCAGCTGAAGTTCTTAATAGTAGCAATAGACTACTTCTCAAAATGGATCGTGGCCGAACCTCTTTCGACAATCACCGAGCACAAAGTCCAGAAGTTCTTTTGGAAGAACAATGTTTGCCGGTTCGGGATACCTCGCATCCTCGTAACCGACAATGGGACTCAATTCACGGAAGCAACCTTCCGTAGTTTTTGTGAAGACCTCGGCATTGAGCAGCACTTCTCTTCGGTAGATCACCCTCAGTCCAATGGCCAAGCGGAAAACGCAAACCGACAAATCCTCTTTGGCTTGAAGAAGTGGCTTGACAAATCCACCAAGGGGCTATGGGTCGAGCAACTCCCCAATGTGCTTTGGAACTATCGCACCACCAAAAGAACTCCGACGGGGGAGCCCCCCTTCAACCAAACGTACGGTTCTGAAGCTCTCGTCCCTTTGGAAGTGGGTCTCTCTTCACCTCGGTTGATTGCCTACAACGAAGCGCAAAATGCGAACCAGCTTCGCAACTGCCTAGACCTCATAGATGAGATTCGTGAGAGAGCTACAATTCGACGAGTGACCTACCGCTGTAGGATCACTCAGGCTTACAATAAGAGGGTACGGCCAGCTATTCTAACAGAGGGTGACCTGGTGCTCAGAAAGTTGTCGATCTCTGATCCAACCAAGAGGGGCAAGTTGGCACCAAACTGGGAAGGACCATATAGGGTCTCCAGAGTTGTTCGCCTAGGAGCGTATCAACTCGAAGACCCGGGGGGCAGGAAGATACCGAGGACATGGAACGCAGAGCACTTGATAAAGTATCGAGAGGGTTTCTAAATACCGCTCCAAGAAACTTCCCCATGAGCGCTCCAGAAAGACATGCCTAAAGTCCTTACTTGTATTTTCTTGTTATTGAAGTGTAAAGGCAGCTCGCTACTTAGAAGCTGCCGCCTAGTTGTTCTAAATAAAAAGAAATCCCTTCTTCTCAATGTTCTCTACCTTTAGGTAGTCTAACTCTACTTACAAAATTTTTTAAAATTTTTTGCATCAAAACGACAAGCTTGGAGTCCAACACTTGGTTCGACTCCGCTTCAACTACTTGCTTCTAAGCGAGTAAAGAGCGGATCACCATTCGGAATTGCTCCTGCAGCTGTTTATATTTACTAAACGACAAGCTTGGAGTCCAACACTTAGTTCGACTCCGCTTCAACTACTTGTTTCTAAGCGAGTAAAGAGCGGATCACCATTTGGAATTGCTCCTGCAGCTGTTGATATTTACTAAATGAAAAGCTTGGAGTCCAACAGTTGGTTCGACTCCGCTTCAACTACTTTCTTCTAAGCGAGTAAACAGCGGATCACCATTCAGAATTGCTCCTGCAGCTGTTGATATTTACTAAACGACAAGCTTGGAGTCCAACACTTGGTTCGACTCCACTTCAACTACTTGCTTCTAAGCGAGTAGAGAGCGGATCACCATTCAGAATTGTTCCAACAACTGTGGATGACTACAATTTCTAGCAAAACACACGAGTACAAAAACAAGCATTATTTCGTTAAGGTTTGAGAAACAAGTCTAATCACAAGATCAACTACTCATCTTTACAGCGAGATACGACAACTTGTAAAACCAAAAATACAAGACTGTAGAGACTTAAGACCTACTTCAACGCCTCCTAGGCACGAGGATACTTCGATTAAGAGACACATGGGGGTGACGAATGTTGTACTATTGAAGCCCCGTCTCAGCGCTCGTCTCCAAGCCGGCGAGCCGAGAAGCATTGTCAGCACCCGTCCTAACAGTGGCTCCAACAGACGCTCCGCTCGATGAAACTGCCACCCTACTTTGGGCATCGCCTGGGCTTCGATGCATTGATGGCAAGCGATGCACGAGCTCATAGAAAGTTATCCCTCTATCGCGCTCTTTGTGAGTGCAAGAAGTGGATCTAACATTGCTCCGCTCGAGTTGTGGTTGAAGACGGGCGAACTCTATCTCGAGCTCGACAATTCGCTCTTTAAGCGAGTCGTCTTTCACCTTCATCTTCAGACGAGGCAGTCGCACCGCGAGAACTGTCAACGATGGTCCATCGAAAGAGAGCAACTTCCATACTCTTGCCAACCGTGACCTTCTTCAGCTCGTCCCTCTCTGCTCTCACCTTCGTCAGAGAGTGTCGAAGATGCTTAAATCTTAAGCTAAGACTGACAGCCGCTGAAGAGCCTGTATCATCGCTGAAGAGCCCGTATCATCGCCTTCAGGGGTCGACTCGCGGAGCCTCTCCTCCAGCTACCTGATCTCAAGGTTTTGAAGGGTTAAATTCAATCTCAGGTGATTTTGCTCGTGTTCTGCTTTGCGAAGCTCCCACTCTACTTTGCGAAGCCGCTCTCGATTCCTAGCAAGGCACAGCTTTGTCTCCCCTAGACCACCCTCGGGACGAGCCTCCGCGGCCACATGAGGTACTTCGGCAAGTGGCGTCACTTTGACAATCTGAAAAGGCCAAGCAAGCCGTTGTGAACACTTAGTCAAATTTCGAAAGAGTTTGTGAACACTTAGAGCAAATTTCAAGCAAGTCGTTGTGAACACTTAGTCAAATTTCGAAAGAGTTTGTGAACACTTAGAGCAAATTTTAAACAAGTCTTCGTGGACACTTGTCAAATTTCAAAAAGTTTGTTCATTTCATTAAAGTTCGGAAAGATACATACGGTGACCAGTCCGCGATTAGGCGATACATCGCTGATCTAAAAAGAAATAAAATATAGGAAACTAAATTCAAGACTCGACCTCTTTGCCGTGGCGGCTCGCAACTGCGAGGTCAGACTCCTCCGGAGCGGCAACGATCGCAAGAGGCATGACCTCGGATCCAGGCGCGTCATCGACGACCTCAACTTCGACATCCGCATCATCATCCCCTCCCTTACCCTCGTCTGACTCTTCATCGAAGCCTAGGACGTGTTCGGGGAAGAGGCACCACCTGGAGTAGTCGACTTCGGGGAAGCGTTCGGTCACTTGCTCGATGGCACGAGCATAAGCCTTGGTCATATTGACTGCAAGGAACCCTTGGGCCTTCTCCATAGTTGCAGCTTCAGCCTCCTTCGCGGCCGCGACTTTGGCAGCTTCGACAGCTTTTTGTTGTTGCTTCGCCGCCGCCTCCTTCTGCCAAAGCATATCAGCCTCGAGCTTCTTCACGAGGCCGTCGAGGTACTCCAACCTCGTCGTCTTCCCGTCCGCCTCGACCTTCAGTTTGTCGAGCTCGTGCACGACCCGAGCTTTCTCCGCCTGAGCTTTATCAACCTCCTTCAGGTCTTTCTCGAGTTCAGTTATCTTCTCCATAAAATGACCGAAGTGACAAGTTATCTGCAGGTGGAAGACAAGTTAGCATGAAAGCCAAAGACAAAAAATAACACAAATATACAACCAACAAAACTGGGCTACTCACCGACACCGCTGCTCGGGCGATCTCAAGGGCATCATCCCCAACACTGCCGGCATCCATGGCAACGCGATCCTTCGGCATCGCTAGATGTTTGACGGCCTGCATGCTCGACGTCGAGTCACCGAGGAATCCGTCCAATTTCTGGACTTGCCAGTCCAGAACAAAAATTTTCTTGTGTTCCTCGGTTAGGAACACTTCGGCCTCGGCCGTCAGCGGTGGCACCTCCATCCCCAGAACGGCCGCCATTAGGAACTCGCATGCCTCGGTTGATGCCGAGGTCGCTGCCATCGTTGCCACCTTTGAGGCCAAGGCGGCCGATGCCGATGCTTCCTCGACGGTGTTGGCGACCGTCTTCGTCCTCGGGGAAGTCACCTTTGAGGCGACCCTCTTCCGCTTCCTCGGAGCCTTGCTGCCGAGTGCTGCCCTCTAAGCCAACACAGCTTCGTAGTCCATGGTTCCTGGGACAGAAGAAAGCGTGATTAAACGCAGGAAAAAACCAAGCAAGAAAAGAAAAACAAAAGGGGAAACCGGCATACTAGGGTCTATGCGGCTGAGCCCCCCCCCCCCTCTTAGAGCGCCTCCTCTATCAGGTCCCTCCAATCGAACTTCGATCGGTCAAGGAGAACCTGAACCATTTCTTCTTTGTTGGGGTAGAGCAACGAAAGCTCTTTCACCCTCTTCGTCACTTCTTCGATCCAATCCGAGGGGATACACCACGGCTCGCGACTTCGGATGATGAAGTACTTATCTCGCCAATGTTTTATCGAGTCGGGGCAGCTGATGAGCCGAGCACCATGCCTCGGAGCCAGGTAGAACCTGAACTCCGACTTCTGCTGCTGATGGAGCCGGTACAGTGTCCGAAGCACCCTTAGGTCCGGCTCGATCTCGACCGCCTGGCAGTAGAGGATGAACCCGTTGATCACCCTCCACCCGTTCAGCATGAGCTAGACGGGGCTAATGCCGAACCACCGCAGCACTTGGATGGCGAAGGGGTGGAGTGGTAGACACGCTTCGACAATGAAGGCGTCGACCGGCCAGAAACACATATCCACCGGCATCGGCGAATTGGCCCTCACTCTGAGACCGGGCAGCATCATCTCGAACTCCTCGGGGATCTGAAAGCACCCCCAGATCGCGACTATGTCTGTCTTGTTGAGGATTGAGATAGTGTCATCGACTTCCGAAGTCTTCCTCGCAGCGTTCTCCTCAAAACTCTGCCCCCTTCCGTATACTATTTGTTCGGCATGTTCCTCCGAAAGTTCCCGAACCCTGTGGAGTCCTGTCAGATCACCCGGCAATCTCCCGAACTCCCCCATTCTGCTCAGGTTCTCCACTATGTGCTCCACTACCACCGAAGTAGGTGCTTCGACGCCTTTGCCCCTGTCGACGAGAAGGATCTGGCTTGGAGATGGCTCCTTGGCAGCAGAGGGGGAGGGCTCTAAACTCGGGGGAAGGATAGACATTTGCTAAAAAATAAACTAGGTGTTGAGTTACCTTGAAGTAATAGCTGCGGTCGGAAAGATCACCGGAAAATGGTCAGTTTTCGTCGGAAGCTCTCGTTAGTAAAAATCTATCGCCTGAGTTAAAATTTGAGAAATGAACAAGTGAAAGGGGGGGGGGTGAAGTCTTATAGAGGCAGCACGCAAAACGAGAATAATGGGCTCCAAAAGCTCAACGGTCAGGCCCATTTACCAGAAGACGATAAAGGAATTTGACCGCCTCTCTAATTGTCAACGGTCAAATGGTCAACAGTCCACCTGTCATGAACTCGTCACCAATAAACTATTAAAATCTCATTTGGACTTCGGCACGCTTCGCCGAGCATTCTTGCCACCGACGCTCAAACGTAAGAAAAAATCTCACTTGGACTTCGGCATGCTTTGCCGAGCATTCTTGCCACCGACCTTCAAACGTGAGAAAAAATCTCACTTGGACTTCGGCACACTTCGCCCAGCGTTCTTGCCACCGACGCTCAAACGTGAGAAAAAATCTCACTTGGACTTCGGTACGCTTCGCCGAGCGTTCTTGCCACCGATACTCAAACCTGCGAAAAAATCTCACTTGGACTTCGGCACGCTTCGACGAGCGTTCTTGCCACCGACGCTCACACGTGAGAAAAAATCTCACTTGGACTTCGACACGCTTCGCCGAGCGTTCTTGCCACCAATGCTCAAGCATGAGAAAAAATCTCACTTGGACTTCGACAGCTCTCGCCAAACACTCTCAACATGCGGCGCCATCTCGAAGCATCACAAAACCTCGGTAGCATAAGCCGAACCACCCCGACCTCAACCTCCACCCTGACACACGTCAGTCGACCGAGGTGTTCGAGGGGGGGTCGGCAACCGCTGCCGAGCATTCTTACCACCGACCCCCAAACGAAAGGAAGTGCGCCTTCGAACCATTTGGATCGTCGGATTGCTTCGAGAGTCACGCGGCATTCTGATCAACGGCCAAGATAGCTCCACGTCTTTAAGTACTGATCTACCATTTGATCTCCCAAATTTTCGCATCTAGATCAAATGGATGAACCAGATCCTGCCACGTCATAAATAGGTTTTAAAATCTATTTTTTATTTATTAAATTCAAATTATTTATTTAAAAATTGTGAAAAAAATGATTAAAAATATGGGGAAAATAATTTAAAATTCTAGAAAATAATTATAAATTTGGGGGAATATTTTTGGGCCCCTGGACGAATAATTATTAGTTGGAATAATCAATTGCTGCTCCTGGAAAATAAATCATCGCTTCACAAAATTGAATAAATGGTCCGAAAAATAAATAAAAAATCAAGAAAAATCACCAAAAATCCAGAAGAGTAAAGAAGTGACCTTGAGCATGCTGACAGCTCAGAGAAACACCATCACCCTTCGAACAAGATTCGAGCACCCTTTGGGGACTCCGATAAAACCCTATATGCCATCAAAACAGCAAAACTACTCCCCAAAGGATGTAATACACAGTCTTCGGGAGTGGGGGGCTCGTGATATGGCTAAAAATGGAATTAAATCGGAACCGTTCAAAGTGGACACGAATCTTAAAGTCACAAGGGCATGATGGTAATTTCACCTACAGACGGGTCCGAATTGGAAACTGGGTCTCTCCTCTTAGACCCGTTAATCCACGAACGGATCTGTTTAGCTAAGAGTGGGTCTCAACCCATTAAGGACCAGTTCAACAGGATAAGAGGAAATCCTGGCTTGTCCTTATCCTGAGGAGGTGGTTATAACCACCCCTATCCAGCCACACCGGAAAGTGGGGATTCAATCTTATCCTGAAAGAGATCCCCATGGAGACTATAAATACCCCCTACCTCCTACTGTCACAGGTGATCTCATTTTGCACACTTGAGCTCTTTCCTTTCACTTTTTCTATGTATTGACAAGAGCGTCGGAGGGTTCGTAGCCGGGATCCATCTCGGTGTTTCGAACATTTGTGCAGGTTCGTGGGAGCTTCAAGGAGTCAATTTGCCAACAAGGAAGAAGAGGGATCCAGCCGGTTTGAGTTCCTATGAACCTACAAATCTTATCTATTGCCCCCACACCAGATTCAGCGGCAACACTAAGGTTTATTCGTGAAAGTAGGTTCAATTGATCATAGTTTTCATGATGTTATAATTGAGACGTTGACTGTTAACTTTTGAGGTTGTTCGGGAGACTAACGTAAAATTAGCGAATTATGGAGGACTAATATTAAATTTTGATATTTGATTGAACCTTTGTGGAAAAATCCCCCAAAAAATAATGTACAGTATGATTTAAAAAGGAGGGGGGGGGATCTCCAAAAATGAAGCCAAATGTACTTGCATCTTGATGTTATAATCAAGATCTTTTGAAACAAACCAAACTATAACTCTTCTTACAATATGATAAATTGATAAGTAATGAAAATCTATTATTACTCGAGAAATGTACGAATTTAGCTGATCCAATGGCCTATATTTAATTTTTCCTTCTGTCATTAGAAAATACTAACAATTTATTTTATAATAATTTTAAAAAATAACGAACAAAATATTCTGCTTTCGATTTTTATGGTATAAGAAATAGTAAACAAAAGATTCTCATTCTATCTTATAATATAGTTACAAAAATTTGAACAAATAAATAAAATATTATATTACCATATATATATATATATGTGTGTGTGTGTGTGTGTGTGTGCGTGAATATATATATATATGTGTGTGTGTGTGTGTGTGTGTGTGTGTGTGTGTGTGTGTGTGTGTGTGTGTGTGTGTGTGTGTGTGTGAATATATATATATATATATACACACACACACACACACACACACACACACACACACACACACACAGATATATATATATATATATATATATATATATATATATATATATATATATATTAAGGCTAAAAGAAAGCTAATACAAGCTACAATGGTGTGGTTGTAAAGTGAGCTAAGCAATGTGAGTGTATTAGTTCGAGATGGCATAACGTTGAATCGTAGAGAGGGCAACGGACTATTGTTGTACTCCTCAACTAGAGTAAAAATTATGATCTCATCCCCCCTGCACTCATCAAAACTGTACTTTAAACAAAAACAAAGAAACAACCCCTCATCAAAACCCACAGGATGCCATACAGTAAAGTTGTCAAAACAAATACAAGATCCGGGACAATATAAGTCCCCAATAAACCACAATACAGAGTTCGACTACCCCTGCCTGCTATCAATACTGCGAAGTGGATAATCCTTCCCGCTTCGGAGTAGGTCTTGAGCACTGCATTATCAAGCTCCTTCAGGATTTTGGCCTTCTTCGTGGAGCATCCACTGTTATCTAGCCAATGAGAGAACCAGAACTTGACATTAGAGATTAGTTTTTCCACAGTAATATGCTTGTTATTGAAAGTTCTATCGTTCCTAGAAATCTAGATACTCCAACAAGCAGCAAGTGTGATCATATGCCATGAGTGTGTGAACTTGTGATTGTGAGAGTCAAAACACCAGCGTATGAAACAATCTGAAGTGGATGCAGGTAAGTGAGGAATGTTAAAGTGATGTGTGAAGTATTCCCAAGTGCGAACAGCCACCGGACACTCCAAGAATATATGGAAGGTGGTTTCAACCGGGAATGCACAAGCCGTGCATGTCTGATCACCATCCCATCCTTTAGAGTGAAGTCTAGCCTTGGATTTGAGTATCTCCCAACTCAACATCCAGATAAAATTCTTGCATTTGAGGGGTACCAGAATCTTCCAACAAGCACAGAAGTAGGGGAATTTAAGGCCTGAGATGCTGAAGAAGTCGTAGGCCGATTTAACTGTGTAACTCCCTGAGCTAGAGTGCCTCCAAGTGGGAATGTATGCGTTTGTAGAGGGTTGCAAATTTGAAATGAGTTGCAGTAGTTGGTCCTTTTCAAGAATAAGGCGGGAAGAGGAAATAGTGTTTAGGCTTGGTCTCCAAATCCATCTACCATGCTGAAGATGGCCCTGGGAGCAAAATGATGCATCTTTGTTCCAAGCGGCCTCGAATAATGCAGGGAAAACAGTGGATATGCTAAGGCCTCCAATCCACTTGGAAGTCCAAAATTTGAGTAACTGTCTGTCTCCCAGTTTCCAAGTAATCCCCTGTAGAAATTGCTCATTTAGTTTATAAATACTCTTCCAAAAATCCGATGCTTGAGTAGAGCAAATGAAAGAACTTGACGTTCTATTAAAATATAAGGACGTAGAGTGTTTGGCTACCAAGAGAGTCCTAAGTCAAGAGTTTCCACCACCACTTCATTAGTAGGACATTGTTGAATTGGTTGAGATTCAAGATACCCAAGCCTCCTTGCTTTTTGGGCTGACTTATGCGCTTCCAATTTGTACATAAAACCCCAAAGGCGTTTGTATCGGCCCCCACCCAAAAAAATCTACTTCGTAACTGGTCGATTCTTTCTATAACCCATTGGGGCAATTTAAAGAAGGAAGCACAGTAAGTTGGCAAGACACTAAGTACTGAGTTAATAAGGATCAATCTTAAAAGTAGTGGTTGCCAATCCCTCTTCTTTAATTTGCCTCTGGTCAAGGGCATGCCTAGATATTTAGTGGGTAGCGAATCTTGTTTGCAACCCAGAATATGAGAGAAATCCTGGAGCTTGGCCTTTGAGGACCCGAAATAGGTAATGGAGGATTTTGAGAAATTGATGTCTAGGTCTGAAATATTAGCAAACACATGAAGTAGTAATTTTAAATTAAGCACTTCTTGTTCGTCACCTTTGAAGAAGATGAGAGTGTCGTCAACAAATTGGATTATAGACAATGAAGCTAGAGAACCCCTGAGCTGAAGCGAAGAGAATGTGCCGATGTTTCTTCCACATCTTAGCATTTGGGCCAGCACATCCACTGCCAGGATAAATAGCATGGGCGATAGCGGGTCACCTTGCTTAAGGCCCCTCTTGGATTTAATAGTTTTCCCTCCTATCCCATTAACCAGAACAGAGGATTTAGCTGATCGAAGGATTGAACTAATCCACCTGCACCATCTAGGGCCAAAGCCCCTGGCAGCTAGCATCTGTTCAATGAAGGTCCAACTGAGAGTATCAACAGCTTTGCGGAAGTCGATCTTTAACATAAGGGTATCTGATTTCTTGTTGCAACACAAGTTTATAGCTTCATGTGCAACCAAAAAACAGTCGACAGTGGATTTTCCTTTTAGGACGGCACTCTATGATGAGGATACAAGTGAATGGAGCAGGGGGCTGAGCCTGTTTGCTAGGATTTTAGTGAAGATCTTCAGAGAGCAATTAAGGAGACTTATGGGCCGAAAATCAGAGACTGTGTTAGCCACATCGCACTTGGGGAATAGAACTAAGTTTGAGTAATTCAGTCTATCAATATCAACCTTCCCATTTTGAATATCAATCATCATTCGGCATAAATCGTCTTGGATAACCTCCCAGTATTGTTGATAAAAGTACATAGGAAAACCATCGGGGCCTGGGGCTTTATCTCCATTCATGTCATAGACTGCTTTCTTGATCTCTTCCCTATTGAAAAGTGCATCGATCATAGACAGGATCTGATTGTATGTTGATCAGTGATAAGATCCCTGTTATGTATCAGGGAGAAAATAAAGCTCTTTCTGCGTCTTCCGTTAGCAATAGAGTGAAAGAATTTGGTGTTGGCATCCCCCTCCTTTATCCAAGCTACTCTGGATCTCTGCCTCTAGTATGTGACTTTAGCTTGCACCAAAGAGTGGTAATCCATGTGGGCTACTAAGAGTTCATTTGATTGAGCGGGGTCTAAAGGTTGATCATGTGACAAAATATCAAGCTGGTGTATTTTTTTCCAGAAGAGCCTTCTTGCGGATAGGAATGTGCCCGAACACCTCATTTCTCCATCGTCTAATTCTCCTCTTGAGCAGCACCAATTTTTTAGCAAAAGTATCGACAGACGAGCCCATGCAGTTAAAACTCATCCACCAGGCACTGAAAACAGGGGTAAAACTCTTGTGGGAAGTCCAAGCTTTCTCAAATTTAAAGTAATGTAGTCTGTTAGGAATAGTCATTGAGTCCAAGTAGAGAGGATAGTGATCTGAAGCAATTCGTGGGAGGGAGTGTTGTACGCAATTAGGGTATAGCTGTTCAAATTGGCTTGATATTAAGAATCTGTCCAATCTATCTAGGGCCGGGTTTGCTATCTCATTAGACCATGTGAATTTCATACCTACAAGAGGGAGGTTAATAAGGTGCATCTATTGGATCAAATTCCTGTACTCCTTCATATCCCTGCTTGAACTCTGACCTCCATTTCTCTTAGAGTTGGATAGGGTGACATTGAAATCCTCTCATAGGACCCAGGCATCACACAAAGTGCTTCTTCTAAGGCTGATTTCACTGAAGCAAAGATTTCTGTCGTCGAGCTCAAAAGGGGCATAGAATGATGTGAGTGACCACTAGGCACCAGATGTTGTCTCTAAAAAAGAGAGAGATGGAAAAAAGTTCTGCTGCACAGTAAAAACAACCCATGATGTTGTCATCCCATTCGATAAGAATACCTCCACAACTCTCTATAGCATCAAGTGACCTCCATTTGGTAAGTAAAGTTCCTCTAATAGATGAAAGTTTCCTGGTGGAGGGATTGTTGAGCTTGAATTCTTGGAGGCAGGCCACTGCAATTTGAGCATTTCGGATACCATCCTTGATCAGAGCACATTTGTTGGGGATGCCCAACCCTCGAACATTCCAACTACCAAACTTCATCACAACAAAAGAAAACTAACAGCAAAGCAAATAACCAAAACTAAAAAAACTGATAACCCAGAGCACTCAGTTGAGCTATTTTTTTGATCTGGGGGATCAACACTGGTTGTTTAAGCTTATTGAAAGAGCGTGGCCCAACAGCCTCCACTCCTATAGATTTAGCCACCTCATTAATATCCGCATTTGATAATAAAGCAAAAAGATTATTGCAAGCATTTGTAACTGAAAACATAAAAGAGGAGGCACCTTCATTTTTATAGGAGGATGCTGCCTTGAGGGATGAACACAAACTCTTCATGAATGGCCTGGTATAGGAGCTTTTAGATGTTGATCTGCTTCTCTTTCTGCGCTTGCTAGTTTCTTCATCAAATCCAGCTTTGAAGCTGGTGGTGCCAGCTCCCCCAGCACCTGAGCTGAACTGCATCGCCTTAGGGGCTTCAAGCTTTGCAACTCTCCTAGTCACAGACTTCTCAAGAGCAGTCTCGACTGTAGGTTGGATCTCATTGTATAGTGAAAGTGGGATGGTAACAACTCTCCCCTTCCAAACCATCTGTCCTACTTTCTCACCGGTGGCATTATCATCAGAGCTAGCCGAGCTATCTAGAATATTATTTGATTCATTAGATGAAATTCCTAAATTTCCCTTTAGAGAGTGAGAGGAAATCTCCATAATAGGAGGAGCATTGAAAATAAATTTTTCTCCCATCGTGGCTCCCACAGAATCTGCAATTTGCTTCGTTTGGGGGGGGGGGGACCAATTTAGAACCTTCCATACTTGAGTCTGCGATACCTGAAATATTTAAAAGATTCCCTACCATTTGTACCTGATTTGGCTGCTCCTGAGATCGCGTAACAGATTGCATAACGAAAAGATTCACATCAATGATTTTGTCATTGCCTTTAGCGTCGCCAATGATTCCCTGAACTGGCGGCTGAGTAGTTTGAACTTGCGACTCCGGCGGGGACTCCCTGCGTCGCCAGAAGGAGGTGGAGCCACTCCCCGACGTGAAAAGTTGAACTTTGCCTTGACGAACGTGCTCTACAGCTACCACACTCTGAATTTTGATCGGATAGTAGATGATATTGCGTCCGAGCGCATTTTAATTTTTTTTAAATGGTATCGCACGCATGATCATCTTGCGTCCATTAAAAAAAAATAATTATTAATTTTTTAACCGAACGCATTATCATCTTGCGTTCGATGCCTTTGAAAAAAAAATTGTTTTCAAACGCAATAACATCTGGCGCCTGATTCAATTTTTTTTTTAAAGGACGCAACAACATATTGAATCCCTACATTTTTTTTAATTCATATTGAGTCCCTACATTTTGAACTTTGAGGGTATTATGGTAACTAACAACAGTGAGTAAATGAATGGTTTATATAACTCCCACTTAAAAATAAATTATTGAGATTAGATGGTTGGTTGATTGTAAACAAATTACATGTTGTCTACAAATGACAACCCCAACTCTCCCATTATAATATTAGAGATTAGAGATTTTGATTATTTGTTTAAATTAGGGCTGACAAATAAAAAATTTGGGGGCCGTCAAATTATGAGAAAACAGTATTTTGATTATTTATTTGTATTGGAATTGTCAAAATATTAATTATTTTTTTCCATAGATGTCCATTAATGAAATATTTTTGTTTATTTGTTTATTTTCTTAAAGTGTGGATGTTAAATTATATGTTATTTGTTTCCATATGTATATTTGGGCTGTCAAATTATGGTATTACGTTTGAGTGCATTTAATTTATTTTTTTAAAATGGTATCGCACGCAAGATCAACTTACGTCCGTCAAAAATAAAAATAAAAATTAATTATTAATTTTTTTATCGGACGCATTATCATCTTGCGTCCAATGTCTTTGAAGAAAAAAAGTTGTCGAGTGCAATAACATCGTGCGCCTGATTCAAATTTTTAAAAAAAAAATCAAGGGAAGCAACAACATTTTGAGTCCCTACATTTTTTTAATCCATATTGAGTCCTACATTTTAAAAAAAAATTCATATTGAGTCCCTACATTTTTTAGAGAATTAATGAACGGATGAGAAATCATCTTGCATCCCATTTTTTTCTTTAAAAAAAATTGGGACGCAAAATCATCTTGCGGTCGAGAGATTTAATTTTTTTAAAAAAATTGGGACGCAAAATCATCTTGCGGTCGAGAGATTTAATTTTTTTAAAAAAATTGGGACGCAAAATCATCTTGCGGTCGAGAGATATAATTTTTTTAAAAAATTGTGAGATATAACAACATCTTGCGTCTGATTCCAATCACTGTTAAATTTTACGACGGACACAAGATCATCTTTCGTTTCCTATATTTGGAAAATTCCTATATCTTCTCTCAGATATAGAAGTTTATTGTTCCCCAAATTCCAAATTTTGCAAATATAGGGAAGACTGCAGCGGATTTTTTGTCGAAATTTTGAAATTTTGAAAATTTGAGGAACAACTACAGATGCTCTAATGCCACCTTCGATTTCCAAAACCGCTCAAAGGTTTGATATATTTTCTCTTTAGCCCCCTCCAAAATTTATTTTAAAAACCCATTCTTTACATGCACAAACATAAAATAGTTGGCTGGGACTATCCATCAGGTCCGAGCATCGCTGTTGTTATTAATACTTTAATTTTTTTAACAAAAATAATTATAACTTTTTTATTAAGATCAATGCAATGTAATTATATGATTGATTATTCGTAAAGAAAAAAATTATATAAACCATTCATTTACTCAATTATTATCAGTCATCATAATACCCAGGGCCGGCCCAACACTTATTGAGGCCTAAAGCGAACTCCAAAAATGAGGCCTTTTAGAAGTTTATAATAATAGTGTTTGCGGTATTCTTCTGGCTTAAAAATTATCACTCAGTTGGCTCTTGTATGGGGAGACAAAGTAAAACTTTATCCTAATGTTGAAAGTGACCCGTATTCAAGCAATTAAATGGCTCCTTGGATATCTCAGCTGCATTCTGTAGTTTATTGGGTACAGATGAATAAAAGAATTGCTCAATACCTTCGCATGTAACTTAAACAAAGGAATGGTGAATCCGACCTCTTCATTTCTGTAATTAATAAGAAATTTAAGGTACAGTTACAGATAACTCCCAATTTGTTAGGAAAAAAACACGAAAAGATATATAAAAATGGCGCAAGGTATCCAATTACTTCTTTGTTTCTAACAGATCGATTGTTCCTTTTCCCGTGACATTGGTGGATTCCAGTTCTTATGGATTGCTTTTAAAATTCATGTGTGCTTATTAAAATCAGGTTTAGAAAGTTAGTGTATTCTTGCTCTTGTCCTCTGCAGTGAGTTAGTGCAGAAACATCCATTAACACCTATACAAACAAAAATTGACTTAATAAAAAAGATCCAGGCATTTCTATTCTGTTACAAATAGAACAAGACATCAACCAATCAGGATTTTTTGCAACCTCTAGTGATTAAGCCAATTGGTATTTGATCAAAATATTTGTAATCTTGATAAATTCAGAGGATATGAGACTGGGAGCTTGCGCCATCTCTCAATGGTTGGGGGACACATCAAGGGTGGAATATCTTTGACAGCTACATTGATTTGATCTATCTTTTTTACGTAATGAAATCAGACTACATTTTGTGGATCAGAAAAATTTATTTTGTTCTATCCGTTGTAACTAGATGTATAGAAGTATATGCATGTCTTCTTCCTGCAATTTTCGTGCACCCTCTTACTAGTAACTAGCTCATCAACACTACTTTAGATTGAATTTTGTCTACATGGAAAATGTTGATGAAAGGTATGCCAACATTTTCATTACCAAAGAATAAGCTACAAGCAACATTACAATATAGCACTGAAAATTGAAATTTGGAGTTTTGTTTGTCACTGGAGATATGTCAACATGATGCCGGTATGATCATATATAGATTTATCATATATAGATTTCTTCATAATTATTGAAATTGAAATTGAAATGAAGAGTTTTATCATATATAGATTTCTTCATAATTATTTGTAGATGTGGACTAAAAAATATGCCTTGCTAGTTGCTGCAACCGATGTCCTGTACTGCATTTTACAGGAAAATATACAGCAGAAAATAAGATTAAAATTGCTGCAAATATTTTCATCTATCTCTTGATCTGTCATAACTCGATTGTTAATATATTTTATTAAAATGTTATCTTTCTGGCTTTTTGAGATGCAAAATCATTTATTATATTATTGTAATCAATTTCACTTAACATTTCTTTTTCAATTGATAATAAAGCCAAACCATTTAATCTTTGTTGAGACATTGTTGATCTTAGATAAGATTTTATTAATTTTAGTTTTGAAAAACTTCTTTCCGCCGAAGCAACAGTTACGGGAACAGTTAACATTATTCTATAAACAATATATGCATTTGAAAAAGAATCAAGTCTTTTAATATAATTAAGTATGTCAATTGGTGTATCATTTTTCACTTGTATAATTTCTCTTAAAATTTTCAGTTCTAAAAATAAATCTAACCCAACAATATCCGAGTTGTCCTCATATCTTAATGATCGTTCAAGGTTAACACAACTTTCTTTTAAAATTTCAATTTCTAATGACCTTAATTTCTCAATACTAAATAGAAAACCAAAAGTATCTTGATATATTTTAAATTGTTCAAATCTACTTTCGAATGAAATAATTGCTTGATCTATTATGTACAAGAAGTAGTCAGTTTTAAATGATTCTTCGGGAGATTTTAAAACTTCATTGTCCATAATCTCATCAAATTGTTTCTTTCTACGAATAACACGTTTTTCACGAAACTTGGGTTCTATATCCATTTCAATAGCAATTTCTTTAGCAGAAATTATAGCATTTTCTAATCCATCATCCCTATATTTTTCAAAAAAAGAAATAAGACCTTTCAATTGTTTTATAGCAACATCTATCCGCATATCCTTTGATTGAAAGTTTTTACTAACTGAATTTACCGCAAACAATACCTCATACCAAATAGTCATGCCTAACAAAAACTCAAAATTTTCAAGCTCATAAATCGCTAAACATTCAGCTTCACTTTTTATTTTAGGTTCATCATTAACTTCTACTAATTTCAATAAAGCATCTCTTATTTGTGAAGTTTGAAATCTTAAAGCTTTTACACTTTCAACACGACTTTCCCAACGTGTTTGTGACAATGATTTAAGAGTTAGGCTAGGGATATGATCCTGTAGAATTTTCCATCTTTTAGTTGAAGAAGAAAATAGTGTATATATACGTTGCAACACTCCAAAAAAAGATGTAGCTTTACTACAACAATTAGCCATATCACAAAGTACCAAATTTAAACTATGACAACCACATGGAGTATAAAATGATCTAGGGTTAATGTCTAAAAATCTTTTTTGAACACCTTGATGTTTTCCTTTCATATTAGACCCATTATCATAACCTTGTCCTCTCATATTACTAATATCAAGTCCAATAGTATTTATTTCATTGATAATAGCATCAAATAGACCTTTTCCAGTTGTATCATCTACTTTTAAAAATTCTAAAAAATATTCATTGATTTGTACTTTGGTTGAAGAAGTATCCACACAGCGTATTACAATAGACATTTGTTCTTGATGACTTATATCAGGAGTGCAATCAAGTATGATTGAAAAATATTTTGCGTTCAAAATTTTTGTTAAAATTTTAGTCTTAGTTTCATTTTCTAGCAAATTTATTAATTCATTTTGTATTCTATGTCCAAGATAATGATTATGAATTTCATTATCTTTAATTCGTCGAATGTGTTCTTGCATTATAGGATCAAATTCTGCAATCATTTCAATTATGCATAAAAAATTTCCATTATTTTCTTGATATATCTTTTCATTTGTCCCACGAAAGGCCAAGTTATTTTTTCCAAGAGTTTTAACAACTGCAATAATTCTAAATAATACATTCCTCCAATGCTCCCTATCTCTATTTATTTTTTCTTGAACATGTTTGTCAATTGTTTTTTTTTTTTAACAATCTCATTTCTAAATCACTCCATAAACTCATATTAGTGATATGCTCATTACTTATCTCATGATTCTTCAACTTAGAACTAATATTTCTCCAATCCCTACTACCTTCACTTGCTAATTTACTTGTACTAGAAAGAGCATTAAATAATTTACAACAAAAACAAAATACTTTATCTAAATCTTGGGAATATACCAACCATCTTCGTTCACGCTTTTCTCCGTTGGACAACTTTTGAATGTAAAGTGATGACGAAAAATGTCTTGCAAATTCATCCTTAGGAAAATCTATATCGGTAATTTTAAGAGGACCATTTTCTACTAATAAATCTCTCAAACTTGTATCAATATTTGTCCATTGACTTGGATCAAATATATTTTTAATAGTGGATTCTTCTTATATTTCTTCTCTATCTTCACTATGGGTATGAGAATCAATACAATCTTGTTCATTAACTAATACTTCTTCTCTATTTTCATTTTCATTAGTAACTTGTTCATCAACTACCATTTCTTCTCTATTTTCATTTGTGTCTATATTGTTAACTTATTCATTAACTAAATCATTATCTTTTTTGTTTGTTTTAACAAATTTATCTAAAGCACCTTTTTGTGATTCAATTAAAGCTTCAACTCTTTTTTTTTTTTTTTAGTTTCGAATAACCTGATTCAAACTTCCTAGTTGACATTTATATATTTTAAAAAAAAACAATAAAAATTAACACTAAATAAAGGCGCCACTAAATTAACACTAAAAATTAACACTCAATAAATTAACACTAAAAATTAACACTAAAAATTAACACTAAATAAACTAACAATAAAAATTAACACTAAATAAATTAACAATAAAAATTAACAGTATAGAAAATTAACAGTAAAATAAAAATTAAAAAAAAATTAACAAAAAATTAAAAATATAAATTAACAATAAATTAACAATAAATTAAAAATAAAAATTAACAGCAAATTAACCGTCGTCCATCGCAGTCGCAGGTTGTGGGCGGCTGCACTCGAGCGGAGCGGGGCTGCGGTGGAAGCGAGGCGGAGCCGCGGAGGCGTGGTGGCGGCACTGCGGTGGAAGCGAGGTGGAGACTGGGAGGGATCGCGAGACGGCGACTCAGGGAGGGCGTAGCGCTGAGTCGCTGACTCAGGGAGCGATTGGATTCGGCGATCGCTGAGATCAGATTCAGGGAGAGGGAGACCAGAGAGTTCGGAGAGAGGGAGACTAGAGAGTTCGGAGAGAGAGATCAGAGAGAGATCAGAAAATGTGAGATGGCTGGATTGGGAAGGATTTGGGGATTTTAATAGAAATTTAGTTACCGTTCGTAAATCAAGGAAGTTAATTGAAGGATTTGGGGATCAAAAACTTAGAGGCCGTAAGGCCGTTGAGCAGTTCGTAAATCAAGGAGTTATTAATGGAAGTATTGGAAATCTAAGGATTAAGGAAGGTGAATAGCCAGGCAGTATAGGCGGGAGACAGATTGGGGAAAATTGGAGGCCTAGGGGGAAATTTGGAGGCCTAAAGCCCTTGCTTTAATTGCTTCCCCCTTGGGCTGGGCCTGATAATACCCTCAAAATTCAAATTTATTTACGACATAATTAATTACGAAAGCATATAAAATAAAAGTTGGTGTTTTCTCTAATCTCTAATCTCTAATCTCTAATATTATAATGGGAGAAGGCCTTAGTGTCATTTGTCATTTTGTCATTCTACCAACATGTACAACGTACGTACATAACCAATATAAATGAGATTTCCAATTCAAATCCTCCATACGTCGGTTTTTATTTATATTTTTTTGAAATTATTAAAACGTGCATTGCACGTATAAATTACTAGTTAGGTGTAATTTGTAAAGAGTAACCACTGAGATGTAGTAAAGAGATGTCACAGATTTGATGTCATGCTTTGTTGTAGTCTTTACTTTTTTTTTTTGATAACGCAGATAGAATCCTAAGACTCCAGTCCAATATATATAATAAATAAGGGTACAACATTGGGCAATTTTATCAGAAGCAAAACTGCAAAAACGGTAGTCTTTACTTATAAAAAAATAAAAAAGATAGGAAATTAAGTAGAAGAAAAAAACGTGTATCACACATGTAGATTGTTAATATAGACTTACGGTCGGTATAAAAAACAAAAATAAGCCACAAATACAGGCATTAAGGTCATCGTCAATGGAATGATATGTAAGTAACTACCTTTTAAAAGAGAAATTGTTTATAGACTATATTTTAAACCTTAAATATTTTAGATTCTCATTAGCCCCCCCCCCCCCCCCCCCCCCCCCCCCCCCCCCCAAAAAAAAAAAAAATATATATATATATATATGGGGAGGAGCAAGAAATGGTGAAAGGATGGAATTTTGTTTTCCAAAATGACCCACTTTCCGAAAATATTTTTCAAATTGACCCACATTCGAAACTAATTACCAAATTGACTTACTCACTGTTTGAAGCAGCGAGTTTAGTTATATGAATTATCTCCAACACTTGAAGAAATCTCGCCAAGTTTCAAAACACTAAAGCTAAACTCCCTATTTTAAAAAGCTACCCGAATTGAACTAGACTCGCTGTTTGAAATAGCAAGTTTAGTTATAGGAATTTTCTCCAACACTTGAAAAAATCTCGTCAAGTCTGAAAATGCTAAAGCTAAACTCGCTGTTTTGAAAAGCAACTATAATTGAATTTGACTCAAAATTACGAGTCTAGTTCAATTAGGGTCGTTGTCTGAAACAGCGAGTTTAATTATATGAATTTTCTCCAACACTTGAAGAAATCTCGTCAAGTCCCAAAACACTAAAGCAAAACTCGCTATTTCAAAAAGTGACTCTAATTGAACTAGACTCGCTGTTTGGAACAACAAGTCTATTTGAAATAACGAGTTTAGCTATAAAAAAATTTCTCCAAAATTTGGAAAAATCTCGCCAAGCCTCAAAATACTAAAGCTAAACTTGCCGTTTGAAACAACGATCCTAATTGAACTCGATTCGGTGTTTGAAATGGCGAGTGAGTCAGTTTGATAATTAGTTTCGAAAGTCGGTCAGTTTCGTAAATATTTTTGACAAGTTGGCCATCTTGGTAAAAAATTCTGGAAGAATGAGGTCATGAAGTATACTAATAGGTTAACTTCCATTTGTGACGGAAAATTCGTACCCTTCATCATTTTGTGATTATTTTATAGGTGATTGGAGTGATTTTTAATGGGAGACTTTATTTTGAAGGGTAGCCACAGTTCGATCCCACCGCACATCATGGAGCGAACAGTCCATGGGTTTTCCATCAGCCCACCAATTCAGCCCTCTAAGGCTAGTAATTGTATCCCCTAAGATCAAGGGATTAAAATGACCCCCTCAGATCCGGAATTAGAGGAATCTAATTAGGCAACAAGGGGTCTTTCCCCAACATACTCCCTCTGACTTATAAATACAGGTCCCCACCTAATCCCTCTCTTAAACGGTTGTTGACTGACTTGAGGTCGGAGAGTCTGTCACCGGGAATCCTCCCGGTGTTTCAGACTTTTTTGCAGGTCTTTGGCGGCCAACATCCACCAAATCCAACCAAATACCAGCCTTTCATCTGATCCAGATCGACTGTTGAGATTTATGTTTCTCATCAAATCAAAGAACTCACTATCTGTTGTTCCCACACCTGAAAAAAATAGCAATATCAGATTGGCGCCGTCTGTCGAAAAGTCACAAATCCAATCGCCGACCCAGGCCTCACTTTTGCAAATATCTTCCTCCATGACCCCCAAGGTCAGGAAGGCCGCTACCACTGGTCACCAAACCTCCCATTCGATTCCTCCCCTACGTCCTTCTCGAAGTCGAGTTGTCACTCAGGGATCCCAGCAAAGGCGGGCAGAACAATCCCGGGGACCGGCCTCGATC
This sequence comes from Hemerocallis citrina, assembly GCA_017893485.1. NCBI lineage: Eukaryota > Viridiplantae > Streptophyta > Magnoliopsida > Asparagales > Asphodelaceae > Hemerocallis > Hemerocallis citrina. The sequence continues at coordinate 232,459,527 of CM030358.1, forward strand.
ACCTCACGCTCGGTTGTGAGAGAGCCCGTGGTCCCAGTGATTTCCAAACTCCGAAATATCATCAATAATCAGGTGAATGAGGATCACCTCCGGAATCGTCTCAGCTGCTCCCAAGGAGATAGGGAACCCTCTAACCACGGTCCGAGCCGAAGCCGCCACTCCTCTCATAGGGAGGAAAGGGGATGCAATCGCTCCCCAAGGGACCGCCGACCAACAAACGGCCAAGAATAGGGAGGCTATGTGATGAGGGCCGAATTCCAAGAGTTCGGAGATGAGGTCCTCCAGGCCCTCCAAGGCGGAGCTCGGACCGAACGCACTCAAAGCCACCGAGCAGGAAGATCCGAGAACCAAGAGTCCCACAGTTCGACCCGATGCGAGGGACGCGAAGATGTAGTCCTCAACGGCTGCAGGAGACAGAGGATTGCCTCACCCGGATCGCGAAAGGCAAAAGGCAACCAAATCGGAGTATTGCCTGATTCAGCCCCCTTTTTTTCCCAAATCCTGGAAGCCCTGATCCCAAGGAATCTCAAGCCTCCTCTCATTGAGACTTACATTGGAGAGTCGAATCCGGCTAGTCACATGGAGGGGTTCAAAACCCCAATGATGATTTACAGCGCATCGGATGCCCTCCTATGCCGCGCATTCCCCTATACGCTGTAAGGATCGGCTTGGGATGGTTCTCGCAACTTGCCCCAAATTCCATTTTCTCCTTCACTCAGCTCAAGGAAAACTACCTCGCTCACATCGTGACCAGCCGCAAGGCTGAGAAGATGAGCGCTTCTCTGCTCGTCCTAAAGCAAAGGGACGGCAAGTCCTTTCGGGACTACGTTCAATGATTCACAGCCGTGTTGGATCCTGTATGCAAGGCAAAGAAGACTAAAGGGGAGGGCGGTGAATAGTGTTGTATAAAAATTAAACAATAAATTGAATTTTTCGCAACTGTTAAGTTGACTGTATCGGAGAAATCAGTCGACTGTCAGTGCAAATATAAGGGTAAATGAACTAAATAGCAACCAGTCTGTTAGTCGACTTGAAGCGAAAACCAGTCGACTGCACAGACTCGATTTTCAATATAACTGAGTAAAAATGAAATTTCAAGATAGAGAAATCAAACCACAGAGAGTCAATACAGCAAACACCACGATATATCCTGGTTCGGTCCTCCCGTCCTACATCCAGTCCCCAAGCAACCCACTTGAGATTTTCCACTATTCTTGACAAAATTACAAGAATACTCTATGGCCTGTGACAACAACTATGTCAAATCCGTAGACCTCTCACACCACTAGAGAGAGCAAAACCCACTCTACAACCTAGAGTGAAACCATCTTTACACCAAGAGTCATACTCTCCAGCTGAGAGGACCACTATCACAACCCGAAAGCGAAACAACAATAAAAGTGAAGATTATAATGACCTAAAGTCATGTTTTGATTGTGCTTTTTGTTTAGTGGCTAAAGGTCAACCTATGACTTCAGTCTAGAACGAATTCTTTGTTATACAAGACTGAAATCAGAGAACCAAGTCTTGAAGGAAGTAAGTGCTTTGTAAACTTGTTCTTTTTCTCTCAAAAGCAAAATGACTTGATAAAAAATTAAGGAACCTTTCCCAAGTGAATTCTATACTCTATTTATAGAGTTAGATTCTCTTAGACGCTGAGAACCAGTTCCCCAACTGCTATACAATGGCAGTAAGAATTTAAATTTGAAAAAAAAAAATTAATTTCAGAAAACTGTCAAAAACTGCTTGAACAGTCGACTGGGTTGCCATATGGGTCGACGGGTCAGAGCTTGAGTGATTTCAGTCAGTTTCGTACTAGAACATTCTACTGTTCTCAAGAGTAAGTCGACTGGTACTCAACATCTGAACTTATACAAGCTTAATTTTGACATTTTGATTTTGGAAAACTTTATTTTTGTTTAGGGTATGTGTGAGTGTGTGTGTGACAAGGCTTTTACAAGAAATCTAAGACACAAATATTACAAACACAATTACATGACACGTTCATTTAATAAAATACTTTTGAAGCTCTTGAGAAGTCTTTGACTTGTGTCTTGATCTTGTCTTTGTGGCTTGATAGGAACTTTTAGAAGCCTTCATTGTATTGTTGCCTTGAACACTTTTGGTACACATTGCAAAAGATATGTAAGATAGAAAAATTGTGCATTGTGTTGTAGTCATCAAAATCAAGAATCTGCAGGCCAAGTCCAGGTTGATATCCTCTCTTAACGCTGAAGTCGCTGAAGCTGCCTTCCAAAACAATGTTGGGCACAACTTGTTGAAGACTTCCCTGGCCAAAAAGACACATATCGATTTTTCCGACCTTCTTCTCCGAAGCGAGAAGTATATTTAGGCCGAAGAGGCCTTGCTCCCGGGCGGTCGGAAAAAGTCCCCCAATAAAGGGATAAGAAAGGCGGACAATGCCGAAGCTCCGAAGAATACTCAGAAGGATGCCTCTAGGCAGAGGCGTCCTCCTCTGGTGCTCCAGTTCGATAAATTCACTCCGCTCAATGCGAGCATTTCCGCCATCCTCATGGAGATTGAGGGCAACAGCGTGCTCCGACTCACCCCTCGATCCAATAATGTAAAGAAGAGAGACCGAAGGTTCCACTGCCCGTTTCATCGGGATAATGGCCATGAGACTGAAAACTGTCGGGTTCTGAAAGATGAGATCGAAGCCCTTATCCGGACAGTGTATCTTACTAAGTTTACTCGGGATGGTCCGAGGACCTCTCCACCAACTCAGGGTGTGAACAAGCATACAGAGATGGAGTCCGGGGCTCAGGGCTCTGGAAACATAACCATTCTCCTCTGCGTCCACTGTGGACCCATGGGGGGAGACTCGAACTCCTCCCGTAAAGCTTTCGTCCGGGAGGTCAATTCAGTCCATAACTTCCCACCTCCTCAATGTCCCAGATTTTCGGTCTCGTTCTCGGACGAAGACCTCAAAGGTGTTCGGGTCCCACACTGTGATGCCCTGTCATCAACCTCAGTCTGGCCAATCACGAGGTCCACCGTATCTTCGTAGACAACGGGAGTTTGGTATACATCTTGTTCCTTTTAGCCTTCAAAGGCTTGAAGCTCTCTCGGGAGAGAATGAAAATTGGAGGGATACACCCTCCACGGTTCTCTGGTGCTCTCGTCCAGATTGAGTGAATCATCACCCTTGACGTCACTGCCGGCAAGTCTCCGACCTCCTGGACCAAGGCAATGGATTTCATGGTGGTAAATATCAAAGCCACCTACAACACTATCCTCGGATGCCCCGGTCTCGCCTCTCTTCAAGCTGTCCCTTCGACTTATCACATGAGGATGAAATTTCTGACCAATTCAAGAGTTGGGGTGGTCAAAGGCAACCCAGGAGGCAGCCCAAGCCTACTGTACGAACACGGGGGGGTCTGTCCTCCCACTCGATGTGATCAAGCTCCCTTCCGATCGGAGCTTAATCAGTTCCGAGCCTATGGGCGAATTGGAGGAGGTCCCTTTCTCCGAGGTGGACCCAATTAAATGCTTTCAAGTGAGCAAGTCCCTCCCCCTCGACCTCAAGGAAGATGTTATCCACTGTATCTGGCGCAACCAAAACTTGTTTGCCTGGATGCCCTCAGACATGCCCGGGATATCCGAGTACCTCATCATGCATAAACTAAGTTTCCACCCGGACTCCAAACCTGTGTAACAAAAGCACCGAAAATTCACCTCCAAGAGGCAACAAGCGGTGAAGGATAGGTCGATAAGCTCATCTCTGCTTGAGTCATCCAGGAGGTCAACTACCTGGAGTAGTTGGCTAATGTTGTGTTTCATCAAAAAATATAATGGCAAATGAAGAATGTGCATTGACTTTGCCAGCCTTAACAAATCCTGCTCAAAAGAACTTTTCCCGCTCCCGAGCATCGATGCCTTGATCGATACAACCTCTGGCCATGAATTATTAAGCTTCATGGATGCTTACTTCAGTTACATCCAAATTTGAATGTCCCCCCCCCCCCGACATTTCGAAGACTGCTTTTGTCACCGATTAGGGGCTTTACTGTTACAGAATCATGCCCTTCAAACTGAAAAAATGTAGGCGCCACTTATTAGTGGTTCGTTAACTGGATCTTCAAAGAGCAGATTAGTCAGAACATGGATGTCTTCATCGACGACATGCTTGTCAAAAGCCTCTGGAGTAAAGACCACGTAAAGGATCTAGAGGAGGCCTTCGGGGTCTTGAGAGCATAACATAAGGCTCAACCCCTGTAAGTGCGCCTTCGGCATCACTGCAGAAAAGTTCCTCGGCTTCATGGTCAGCCAGCAAGGGATAGAATCAAATCCTAAGAAAATTTAGGTCATTTTGAACATGGCCCCCTCCCAAGAACATCAAGGAAGTACAAAGGCTCACCGGTCGTCTTGCAGCCATTGGTCGCTTCCTCTCGAAGTTGGCAGAGAAATACCCCCCTTTCTACAAAGCCCTTTAGGACGAAGAACTTCAAATGGGGGGAGCTTCAGCAACAGGCTTTCGATTTGCTCAAAGAGTACCTCTCCAATCACCCTCTCCTCAGTAAACCCGAGTCGGGTGAGGTGCTATACCTTTACTTGGAAGCCTCGAAACACGCCCTCAGTGTGGTCCTAATCAGGGAAGAAGACGGAGCCAAAGTCCCATCTATTATGTTAACAAGATCCTCCTCGATGCTGAGCTTCAATACACGAAGATGGAAAAGGTGGCATATGCCTTGATCATGGCCATGCAAAAACTCCCCCCGTATTTTCAAGCTCACTCCTTCGAGGTGCTCACGAACCAGCCTCTAAAGAAAGTCCTCCACAAACCAGAGACCTTCGGTCATCTAATCAAATGGTCCATCGAGGTGAGCCAACACGATATCAGCTACAAGCTGAGGACGACCATCAAGGGCAGGCACTCACCAAATTTATAACTGAGTGCACCATCCCGGAGAGCTCTGAAGCCCCAGAAAACGAGCCTATCTAGGAGCTTTATGTGGATGGATCATCCTGTGAAGAAGGTAGCAGAGCCGGAGTCATCCTAAATGGCCCGGACGGCTTCGTCCTCCAATACTCCCTACACTTCAGATTCAAAGCATCGAATAATGAACCAGAGTATGCAGTACTGATCGCCAGGCTCCTTTTGACCCGAAAATCTAGGGCTAAATGGGTGAAAGCCTTCAGTGACTCAGCTCATCATCAACCAGGTAGCCCGAGACACTTGGATGGTCCAATATTTGGCATACATCAAGCTTTTCTTGGTAGACTTCACAAATGCTACTGTTACCTGAATCCCCTGGGTGCATAACAACTAGAACGATGCTCTGTCCAAGCTGGCATCCTCCTCCTTCAAAGGCCTCAACTGCAAAGTCCTAGTAAAGGTCCTTCCAAGGCCTAGCATTTAGGAATCCAAGGTCATCTACCTCGATCTGCCCGTGCAAACAGGGACATGGATGGATCCAATCTTGAACTTCCTATGAAGTGTCGAATTGCCACAAGAACCCTCCGAAGCTAGAAAGATCTGAATCAGGGTTGAGAGATTCGTGATTGTGGAGGAAGTACTCTTCAAGCGCTCCTACACCAAGATTGATAGGAGACCCTACCTTCGATGTTTGAATCCGGAGGGAGAGAAGTATGCCCATGAAGAGATGCACGAGGGAATCGGGAACTGCCACATAGGTGGCAAGATCATCGCAAGAAAAATCCTTAACCACGGGTACTTCTGACCGACTCTACTCCAAGGTGCCCAGAACATCGTCAAGAAGTGTGGACCTTGCCAACGGTTCTCCTCGATGAAGCACCAACCATAGGCCGAACTCAAATCGTTGAATAGTCCATCCCCCTTTGTCATGTGGGGGGTGGATTTAGTTGGCCCATTTTCTAAAGCAACATGCCAGAGGCGATTCCTCATCATGGCTATCGATTATGTCACGCCTCGCTTCCCACTATACAGAAGTACGGGCACGCAACAGAGGCCCAACGAATGATATAAGTATACCAACTCATATCATCTATAAACTGTACAATACCGGTAAGCTCAACAACACGGGTAACAATAATAATTACATGAACAATGCTAGAATACAATAACCAATATCTGAGATACAAGAAATTTGGGTCAAAATACCCGAGAATAAACAATGCAATAAACAATTTATACAATGTCGTGGTAGAGAAATAGGTGTAGCAATTCCTTCTAGAGAGTCTGATCATTAAGTTCCTTATATAAATCATCATATGTCATGTATAAATATTAACTCAAAGAAAATGGAAAAGTACCGGTTAGAGCAAGCTTCGGGCAGCAAGTAGTAACAAACAGTAAAATAGTAAGATAACAGGATATAACATGGAAGGAACAAGAAGTAGCAGTACAATTACTGAAAAATGGTACAATACAATATGGAAGAAAGCAAGGAACTGGAACAATATGATCATGTAAGTAATAACTGTAAACAAGTGTATTCAAGACTTCAAAGTATAATCAATTGGTAACCTAGGATTATTTAACCAATAATCATCCTGTAACACCCCATAATTTTTAATACAATATTTTGAATTAATAAATAATTTTTAAATCAATTTATTTAATTATTTTGATTTTTGGTAAAATTGATAAAATTTTACACGTGCAAATATTTTTAAGGTAAAAAATTTTCACTTTTGGAATTTCTAAATAAATTCTCATATTTATAATCGAGTATATTCTAAATTTTGGAATTTTTCTGAATAAAGAAACTATTTTTGTAAATACTTTGAAAGAAAAAGGTTTTTTTGCAAAATGTCGATTGGGGCCAAAATTCGAATTCAAAATTTGGTTGGGCTGTTTTTGTAGGCTGGTTTTGATAATATAGAGAGACTAGGGGGAGATATTTTATCCCTCTAATTTTATTTTAGTTGATTTTATTGAGTATATATATATATGCAATTTTAGGATTGTTGGGGACTTTATTGCAAATATTTTTCTTGGAAAATAAAAAGTCAGAAAATTATTTTGGAAAATCAAATCTTTATTATTAGATAGCAATTCTAAATTTTCTAGATTTTTATGAATAATTTATGGTATATTTGCAAATATTTCAAAGTGAAGGTTTTTTTTTGGTAAAATTGCCACTCAGAGACAAATTTTTGAAAATTGAAATTTTTGGTCTGCAGTATAGGTTGGCTAGGTTGGAGGAGTTAGGGGGTTATATTTTGACTCTAATTGATTTAATTTGACCTAACTAATTGATTTGGAAAGACCTAGTCATGTAAAAAAAAATATTTTCTTAAGGGTTTTTTTTGTAAAATCTTCATAAAAATCTCAGAAATCAGCTCGGCTTATAATTGTAGTAGCAACAGACCCCCCCCCCCCCCCCCCCCCCCCCCGAAATTTTCATATTTAATCACTTTTGGGAGTTTGGAGATTTGGATATCTCAATTTTCGCACGGAGGATGAGGAGTTTCTTTTCTTATTATTATTATCTTTCATTTGGTCTTCATTGAGGTAGGCAATCTTTTAACTCTCTTGATGTGTTTCTTTTTTTCTCATGAACAATATAGAATCATGCTAGGGTTAGATCTTATGAGATTATGATTATATTAGCATGAACATGATGTTTTGTTGAGGAGATTATTGTAGAAATGGAGTGTTATATAAAAATTTGTCTATTTACATGATAAAAATTTAATCTTGATGGACTCTTATTTTTATTCCCCTTAAATGATGAATATTTGATGTATGAAAGATCATGTTTTATTTGTAAAAATTATTTGAACCCATATATTATTGTGGATGATTAGAGTTGGCATACGATCTAAATATTCATGTTGATAAAAAATAAGTTGCTCTTGAATAGTGGAAATTTTCTATGTATGAAAGATCCAATTTTGTATGTATAATTTGATCTAATAAACTTATATGTTATTATAGAGGTGTAGATCTATATGCATGATTAAAGAACCTATTTTGACTGATTAAAAGATGAAAATTTTGTGGGTTATTCGCTGTTTTAAGATAAATTTATAATGAATTGAAAATTTGAGTTTTTATATGCAATTACATGTCAAACTAATTGAAGAAATTATGCAAAAAGTGGTGGAGGACCTAGGGTTGGATTTTGGGGTTTAAACCTAGACCTAGGGTTGGCTCGACATGGGGTTGAACAGCAACCGAGGGTTGCACAGTGCCAACCCAAGCACTGTGCGACCCCGAGCTGCTGTTGACTCTCGAGTTGGGGTGTATGGGCACGGATTTTGAGAAGTTTTGTGTGTGGGGCTTGTGTGCTATGATGGGGAAACACTAGTATATATAGAGAAGTGCATAAGTATGTATTTAATCTAATATTTATGTGAGATTCGATGGAGTTTTGGTTGAGTTTCGAAATTATTAAATTTCATATTTTAAAAAAAATCTAGTTTCAGTTTATTGATAATTTGGGGCTTCAAATTTTGTGCAAATGGATTAGAAATTTGGTGACACGATCTATATTTATGAAGTAAATATAAACTCAATTTTCCAGATTTTTATATTCATTTTTGAATGGATTGTTCTTAAGGAGAAGAAGGTATAACTTTCAGATTTTAGTTAAAAGATAGTTTTCAGAATTTGTAGAATTTAAACCCTTTAAATTAATTTGTTTGAGTCCATATTTTTATGATGAGTTCTTTGGTATGTGCTGGATTTAAGTTAAATTTTCCAGAATTTAATATTGATTTTGGAGTGTATTGTTTTGAAGAAAAAATCATATAACTTTCAGATTTTGGTGAAAATCTAGTTTCAATTATCGATATATTCAAGTAATGGTTTGGGCAAAATAAGTCTATATTTTTGTAGATGAAATTCTCGGTTTTGAAGGGTTATATGCTTCATTTTTGAAGGATAATTATTTCAGAATTTTATGAGTTATTTTCAGTTTTAAAGATGTGTAAATTCCAGATTTTGGAAACTATAAAATTTCAGATTTTGGGAATGAGATCCCATAAATTTAAGAGATTTGTTTCAGTTGAGATTGAATGAGTTTATAGTTCAATTAATTGAACTTTACGAATGAATGGAAAGTGAGATTTAAAGGTCGAGTTTAAAGAAATTTCGTAAGTTGAATTTGTTTCCATATATGAAAGAACATTTTGTATTATTGAACCAAGTTGGGTTTGATTTGAGATTAGGTTTATGTTGTGGACCCTAGGAAGTTAGTTGGGGATTTTTTTGTTGTGAGCACTAGAGGTTGAGAAGGACCCAGAATTACCGGTAGTGAACTAATTGATTGTGGGAATTGGCCAGCAAGAGCTAGTATTCCTAGTTTCGTGGGTTTAAGTCTGGTAGGGTAGAGCTAGCTCTAGGTGGCTTAGGTTACTTATATGTATTCATAAGGACAAGCACTAGATGGTGATATGATGAAACAAGAGCAAACGTGAGTTATGGACTCCAGAATGATCCGCGGAGTGAGATAATTCCCAGTATTCCAGGACGATTGATGGAATAGGCCACATAATGATCCACGGAGTGTGATTGATCTCCAGTATTCTGGGAAGAGAGCGACATTCAAGGGATATTTGTGTAATAAGGGCTCCAGAATGACCTGCGGAGTGAGACAGTCCCCAGTATTCCGGAACGATGTATGAAATAGGCCACAGAATGATCCACATAGTGGGATTGGACTCCAGTTTTTCAAGGGCCAAAGCTAATATTTGTAAAATGTCTAAATCTCGTAGTAGTCATGGTAGTAGGTTACATAACGAGGGATTGAACCTTATAAAGCGGAGAACGATAATGGCTTGCACCGGACCTATGTAGAATGGGATGCATAGAATCCGACATGTATGCATTAGAAATCATCGTGTGCATTGTGTTTTCTTGAACATTGTTTTAATGCATTTCTCTTTTGTTTCTTTGACACACACTTACTTAGTATAGTTTCACTTATTGTTTATTAAATCTTTCATTGTTATTTCATTTCATATTATGTGGCAAATTTGTGATTGTGAGGCATTAGAAGGTTGCTATTACTATAGTATTGCATCAGTTGCCTTCAACTGACGTCCCCACTCTTTAGTTATTTTGCAGGATTTGCAAGTGAGTTGCCCAAGTAAAGTAGAAGCTTGGATTTGAGATGATTAAAGTTTAAGTGTTGGGTTGTATTGTAATAAATGTAATTAATTTTTCCACTGGGCAAATGTAAGAAAGAACTGATCTAATAAAAAGTTTTAAATTTTTCTCTGTATTTGATACTGTGTTTGAATTACATTGAAGTTGATTCTGGAAATTGTGCCACTTATTTTTAATTTAATTTATTGGAAATTCAGGGCACTACACATGCAATCAAGAATTATGTAATCATGTAATCAAGAATTAGGAATCATGTAATAAAGAATTAAGAATCATGTAATCAAGAATCATGCTTAGTGTCAATCTTGAGTTTATCGATTTTATTAACTTATCTAATGTACGCAATCATGTGTTCCATACCACAAGTTCGGGTGCATATCAATCATATGAAGTTTAGACTTAAGTAGTGAATTCTATAGGATTATATACTCGGGTCTTCCAGTGATAGTATCAAGATATGTTATCAAGAATCATATAATCAAGAATTGTGTAATCATGAATCAAGAATCAAGAATCACTATTCCAGAAAATACGGGCCCCCTTCTGAGTATACTTCTCTATATTGCCCACTACTAAGCCATATCCTTAAAACTCCGGCTTGTTATTTTTTTACGATAATTAATCATGAACATGCAGTCCGTATGACTAGTGGAATGGTAGTATCAATACAATATCTAGAAGATATCAAGGGCTATGCAATGCATGGTATGTATATAGTTCAATTTATTAAATATGGAAAATAATGGGTTTATATGCAAAAACGTAGAGATGAATTTCTAGACAGCAGAACCTATCTGCATTTAAATTCACTTTACCATTTCTACAAGACAGAAAATTTGATTCTGTCAGAGGTTCGAGAAAGTAGACTCCCTTCCGGTTCTAACGCATATTTACACGATATATTCTAGAGACAGTAGCTATGCGTAAAAGTTTATTCTTTACTGGTTTGATGTTTCATGCACAGGCACTGTTATGGAAATCCAGGAGTCACAGTACTAAAACAGCTATATCTCAGAAACTATAAATCGGATTAAGAAACCATAAGATTTTCTAGATTCTTTACTCTATGGACTACGATCTTCATGTATAAAGTTCTTAGATCCAGTTTCGGAAACATGGTCTAATTCTCAGTACAAGAGACAAGACAGTAGGTTTCGTCTACAGTTTCGGTTCTAGATTTTACAATGTGACAGTACTAAAATTGTGATACCTTCCAATTTATAAATCAGATTGTGAAAATGTAAAATGTTCTAGATTCTAGACTCAGAGGGCTATAATTCATATGTACAAAGTTCTTAGATTCAGTATCGGGAGCTAGGTCGAATTTCCAGTATAAATTCGAGCAAACGACAGGACAGAGTTATTCGATATTCAATAACACGATTCGAAGTGTGTTAACAATTCATGATTTGAATCAATAGCATGGAATAAGTAACTAGAAAAGAAAATATGACTATAACTAGGCTACTTGCTGAGAGTTCAAGAAAATGCTTGCCTTTATTGACGATTATGAATGCGAAGAGTTTCACAGGGTGAAGACAGAGATTACACGAGCTCGATAACGTGAAATGGAAGGCCAGTATCTTGAACTTACAACGGCAGCAATGGAGTTTGGCTTCGAGCACAAGGCTGCAACTCAACGGCAGTAAGAGCAACGACGACTACGGCGGTGAGCGACGGCAGTATCAACAACAACATGGTAACAAAAACAAGTAAGAGTGACATCAACAGTGAGCAAGAGCGATGACCGCAACAAGATGGAGTTTATACATATATAGAAAAAGGGCAGTGAAGAGGTGAAGGGGAGCTTCGAGATGATCTGTGGTTGAGTGGTGGAGAGGTTGGCTGTCGGGGATGGAGCCCGAGTTGATGAAGTGATGGTTGTTGGAGCTCAAGTGTATGACGTTCGGTTTTGGAGGAAGGAGGGTGGATGGTTCTTCGGTAGTGAGGGTGAGGAGTTCGGTGGTGGTTTGGAGGTCGGGGGCAGCCAAGGTGGTGGTGAGGAGGCAGTGACGGTGATGGGTCGCGGGGGAGGTGATGACGGCGAGAGTGAGAGGCTGCCGTCGGAGTTCGGAGTTGGAGCTTGGTGACGAAGTGAGGAGAGAAGGTGAGGAAAAGGTGGTGGCTGCGAGATGGCAGTGGTGGTGTAGGGAGCTGGCGATGGTGGGAGACAATGACGATAGTGTGCGGGGGTGGTGAGCTCGGTGATGGTGGCTTCGGTGGTGGTCGCAGTGAGGTGGGAGGCGATGGTGGAGGAGTGAAGGTGGCTTGGGTTTCGGAAGAAGAAGAAAAAGATGGTGACAGTGAGGGTGATGATGTGTGTGAATATATATATGAATATATATAGGGAGGGGGAGTTGTAAGGGTGTATGTATGTGTATATAAATATTTATATAAAAGGGAAGGGTTAGGCTGATGAATTGATTGAATGTATATAGATTTAATATAGTGAGGAAAATGAGAGTGTGAGTAGTTTGGTTGTAGTATATATAAACATATAGAGAGGGATATATAGAAGGGGTAGTAGGGGGAGGTGGAGGCAATAGAGTAGAAGGAGGTGGCAATTTAATGCTATAAAAAAATTTGGGGGTTAAGGGGTTAGTTGTTGGATTAGGGAATTAGATTAGGATTAGAATTATTATTAGGATTAATCAGGGTTGGTTTAAATTTAAACTCCAAAGGAAAAAATTCACAAACAATTTAGAATGGATCAGAAAAACATTTGAGTTCTAATAAGAATGAAATAATACCCGATAAAGAGTTCGAAGAGAAGAAAAAAAATTTTGATCTGAAAATTGAAATACAAAAATTCACGTAATAAAATACGTACAACTGGAACATGAGGTTACAGATTACTTCACTAAGTGGATCGAAGCGAAACTCTTAGGTTGCGTTTGTTTTGTTATTTTGAAAAGAGTTTTCTGAATAGAGTTTTCTGAAAACTGTATTCTGAATAGAGTTATTCTGAAAATGAGTTTAAAAGCTGTTTGGTTATATTTATTTCTGAAAACTGTATTCTGAAAGCTGTTTATCTGAAAAAGAGAGTTCAGAAGCTGTTCTGTTATATTTCTAGCTGAAAACTGTTATCTGAAAGCTATTTTTCTGAAAAAAACGAGTTCAAAAGCTGTTCAGTTATATTTCTAGCTGAAAACTGTTATCTGAAAGCTGTTTTTCTGAAAAAACGAGTTTAAAAGCTGTTTTGTTATATTTCTTGCTGAAAACTGTTATCTGAAAGCTGTTTTTCTGAAAAAACAAGTTTAAAAGCTGTTTCGTTATATTTCTTGCTGAAAACTGTTATCTGAAAGCTGTTTTTCTGAAAAAAAAACGAGTTCAAAAGCTGTTCGGTTATATTTCTAGCTGAAAACTGTTATCTGAAAGCTGTTTTTCTAAAAAACGAGTTTAAAAGCTGTTTTGTTATATTTCTTGCTGAAAACTGTTATCTGAAAGCTGTTTTTCTAAAAAAGAGAGTTTAAAAGCTGTGTTGTTATATTTCTTGCTGAAAACTGTTATCTGAAAGCTGTTTTTCTGACAAAATGAGTTTAAAAGCTGTTTTGTTATATTTCTTGCTGAAAACTGTTATCTGAAAGCTGTTTTTCTGAAAAAGAGAGTTTAAAAGCTGTTCGGTTATATTTTTAGCTGAAAACTGTTATCTGAAAGCTGTTTTTCTGAAAAAACGAGTTTAAAAGCTGTTTTGTTATATTTCTTGCTGAAAACTGTTATCTGAAAGCTGTTTTTCTGAAAAAGAGAGTTTAAAAGCTGTGCTATTACATTTCTTACTGAAAACTGTTATCTGAAAGCTGTTTTTCTGACAAAACGAGTTTAAAAGCTGTTTTGTTATATTTCTTGCTGAAAACTGTTATCTGAAAGTTGTTTTTCTGAAAAAGAGAGTTTAAAAGCTGTTCGGTTATATTTCTAGCTGAAAACTATTATCTGAAAGCTGTTTTTCTGAAAAAACGAGTTTAAAAGCTGTTTTGTTATATTTCTTGCTGAAAACTGTTATCTGAAAGCTGTTTTTCTGAAAAACGAGTTTAAAAGCTGTTCGGTTATATTTCTTACTGAAAACTGTTATATGAAAGCTGTTTTTCTGAAAAAGAGAGTTTAAAAGCTGTTCGGTTATATTTCTTGCTGAAAACTGTTTGCTGACATTTTTTTAGTTTGTTTTGGTGAGATTGCATGTGAGAGCAAGTAGTAGCAGTAGTATGATAGAAGATTGCATGCTCGAACAAATAGGATGTTTTTTTTTGAATGTGAGTAGTAATTGGATTTTTTGGATTGTGTGGTGTATTTGGATAAATATATTTGGATAAACTGAGTACGCTGAACCTGCAGGCTGCAGTTGTTGAAAAGATTATATGAAAGAAGATTTCTTCTAGCAGAGCAAAACAATTTATTCAAGAAAATAAGCACTAGACAATAATAAAAAAAAACAATCCCATTTAAACATGTTCAACCAATAGTAACTCCAATAATAGCAACTCCAAAGAAGTAAGTAGCAACTCCACTTCAACAAATCCAAATCAGCAAGTCTCCAATCAGCAACTCCCAAAGCAACTCAAAATGGCAACAACTCCTTCAATAAATTCCAAGACAGCAAACACCTCCAATTGCAACTCCACTACAGTAAGATTCCAACACAACACCAAAGAGCAAACTAATAACCTCAACTTCACTTCACAAACACCAACCCCAATACGACTATCCAATCACCAAACAGTAACTTCAATACCCAAAATAATACCCCAACTACAACCCAAAACACCACCAATAAAACCCACTACAGCTCCTCCTTCTTCTTTTTCTTTTTTTTCAACAGAGAGAGAGAGAGAGAGAACGAGCGGAGAAGAGAGCGTGTGGGAGAATGGGAGATAGGGAACGGCGACGGAAGCTTCGAGGGCCGGGGGAGTCGAGGATGGTGAACGGGCGGTGAGGCGAGCGGTCGACAGCAACGGCGGCAAGGCGATGGTCGATGTCGAAGTTGGAGGGTGAGCGGACGGTCGGCGAGGAGTTGAGTTGAAGGGAATGCGAGGAGGATGGCGGCGGTTAGAGGATGTCGACAGGGGCGAGGCGGAGAGGTGCGGGGTGGTTCTCGGAGTTGGCGACGGCTGGACGGAAGGCTGCGAGGTGAGCGGCTGTGGAAGCGGCAGCGATGGGGGCAAAGCTTCGGTAATGGCGGCTTCGCGGAGGTCGAGTGGAGACGACGATACCTGGCTCGACGGAGACAATGATCGAGGAGCTCGGGTGAGTTGGCAATGGCGGGCTTGAGCAGCGTCGACGAGCTCGAGGGCGATGACTGCGGAGCGACTCACCGTAGAAGACGGAGAGCGGCGAAGGCGGTGAGCTGCGGGGGCTTCGAGGCTGAGCGGTCGTTCGAGCGGAAGGAGGTGTTCGGCAATGGCGGGTAGACTTCGAGGTCGTGGCAATGGCGAGCGGAAGGAGTTGGTGGTGGTGCTGACGAACAGAGGAGGGGGAGTTGTCGAGGTGAGGGGTGGAGCACGTTCGCAAGCGCTGGAGATGGAGGAGGGAGACGAAGTGAAAGGATGGGGTATGTTTGGTTTTGTTATGTTTTTGTTTGGTTTTAGAAAAGAGGGTATAGGTGTATTCTGAAAAATGTTTCCAAAAAACACCTAAAACAAACGCCAACTCAGGATATGATTTTAGAAAAAAAAAAAAAAAAAAAAAAACTAAAACAAATAGACCCTTAGCCACTATCACTGAACATCAGACTCAACAATTTTTTTGGAAGCACATCATTTTCCGATTCGGGATCCTTTGCATCCTCGTCAGCAATCACCGAACCCAATTTGCCTACAAAAATTTCTGCAAATTCTGCGAAGATGTGGGAATTCAGTAAATGTTTTCTTCTATCTTTCACCCCCAGTCCAATGGTCAAGCCGAGAATGCCAACCGTCAAATCCTTGATGGCCTCAAGAAGTGGCTAGATAAATCTCCCAAAGGCCTATGGGTTGAGCTACCGAGTGTAGTATGGTCATTTTAGATGACCAAAAGAATACCTACGGGTGAGTCTCCCTTCAACCTGACCTTCGGCACAAAGGCAGTTATCCCCCTAGAATTCGTGATACCCTCCCTGTAGATCTTGAGCTTCGATGAAGATTCCAATTCAAACGACTTCAGAGCCAACCTGGACCTACTCGAAGAGGTTCTTGAAAGATCCGCCATCAGAAGAAATAACCCTCGATCCTCTCGTGCAATGATCTGAACCGCGGCACCCACTAGTTCCAGCCTTACTTAACCAGCCAACCGGCACTCCAACTCCTCTTTCTCCGACATCAAAACCTCGTGAGCGAAGGACCCCTCTTCTATGTTGTCCTTCGACTCTGCCACCTTTTTCTTCAACTCCTTTACCTTCTTCTTTGATGCCTCGGCACGGCCCTTCTCACCCTGCCACTTCTGCTTGTACCGCTCTGCCCTCTGATCAGTGCTTGCAAGTTGATGCTCGAATTGCCTCTTTACTTCAACTCCATAAAGCATGGTCTGCATAGAGGAAACACTTGGTAAGTTATGAACCTGAAAGTGTGAAACTCTTACTGACATACTTACCTAGATGGACCCCTGGGCGAACCGAAGGTAACTCGAAGTCATAGTTTCTCAAGCAAGGGCTCTCCTGTCCCTCCGGGGAGCTATATTCTCGACCACTTCAAGAGCTATTCATGATTCCAACAAAGAATCTAGCGCCTTCACAAACTAGTCTGATCTAAAGGTATTCACAGTCTGATCCGGCAAAAGGGCTACCACAATCGGGTTGAACGGTGGAAGAGGGGACTTGAAAAGCTCCGTAGCCCTCAACAGTCTCTCACTCATAGGGCATCTCGAGGACTCTTCTAGACCGTGAATCGTCAGGGCCCTATACTTCTTCGTTGGTCACTCCTTCGGAGACGCCTCGGCCACCCCCTAACCTTATGATCCACAATTGTCACTCTATCAGACATCGATATCAAAGTTGCCATGTCGTCGACCACGGCTGTAGGAAGTCGAATGTAAGACTTAGTGATAAAATACTATCTTAAACAAAAGGAAAATACTTACCAGGGTGAAGAAGCTCAGGCCGCAGTCAGCCAGCAAGCCTTCCATCACTTGTGTCCGATCAACACTGATGCCACCCTCAAACAGCCTCGAGAATTCGACATGCTCTTCCAAGTTCAAATCTTGAACAGTCAGTTTAGTTCTTGATGGGTCCCTGTATGTCCACTTGGCAAGTATGTCCCAAGTTTTGGGGCTACGCACTACAAAATACTTGGATTTCTAACCCATAATGAATTCAAGATGACTGTGAACCACCTGATATCCCCGATGAGGGGAGATGTACCACCGATTCTGACAACCAGAGAGAGATCTCCACCCCATGCATATTCGAAAATACTTGAGGCTCAAAGGAACCCTTTTCTCATGGCAAAGCATGATGAAGCTAGTTAGTTGCTTCCACAAGTTCAAAGCTTCATGCGGTTTTCACCACAATCAAAGCTAACATCTTGGACAAATGCCTCAGAATTGCTCGCTGACTCCAAGCTTTCTGCGGTTTTCACCGCAAACAGAGCTCACGTATTATACAAATGCCTCGAAATGGCACTCCCACTCCGAGTCCACCATCGATGCCCTCCTCGAGTCTCGGCACGTAAAACTCTGGAGGGACCCTACGCTATTACCACGAGCTACTCTTCACGCCAACACTTTTTCCTCGTAACTGTTTACTCCTCGGAGACGACCGACGACTCGCCTCCTAGAGTGGGGGTTCATCCCCGCCCAGTTCAAGATCTTCTTTATAAATGGATGAAGTGGAATACGCAAGCCCAAGGCTAATGAGTCAGGATTAATTATGCAGAGCCATTCGGGGAGGTTGTCGGTAGGACAAACACCAGCGTTGGGGAGCATCATTACATACTGAGCAGGGATGCGATATGTCGAACGGAGTAGATCGAGGTCACCACCCACCATGGTGTTCTTCATGTCGTCTGCCTCGATCTTCGACATATTTGACAATGATGGTAGAACTATGAAGAGAAGCTCATCCTCTAAGTCATCTAGGTACATCCGAATGGGCTTGAAATGCATGGACGATTGAGTTAAGTCCACTGGATGCTCGTACGCCATAAGAACGGGCTTCGTGTTGGAAGAATGATCGTATTTTCTCTTTTTTGCAGCCCGAAGTCCATGGACAGGAGGAGCTGATAGAATATCGCAAATCGAGGGGGCCCTCACTCCCCAAGCCTGACCAACATCCTCCTGCTCGGTGCAACATCCTTCTGCTCGGTGCTCGGTGTCACCTCCCAATGACTCGCTCCGGTTCCCATATCCTCTTACATCGCCTGACTGTGACTCTCTTGATCGCCTTCGCCTTCAGGCACGGAGGGGGGTTTGTTGGCATATGCCCTAGAAGCGAGTTGTGTATTGACCTTACTAATTTATATTGTATCATAATATTTATTTCATATATGAAGCATTTCATTTATTGTATTGTTCATTATGATTAAATGAATATAATAAAGTGCTTAGAATAGTAAGTTCAATGTCATAGGATATCAAGTGCATTACTTGATTGTGAGATCCTATTGTTTGAAATCTGAACACTATTCTTAATGTCCATAATCAAGTATTATTGTGAATTAGAACAACAATAATACATAGAGACTAGCATGTGCGTAGAGTGATAACAGTTCTCATGGGTCATGGATATGAGAAATCAAGTCTCCACATGGTACATATTAGAGTAATAATGAACTGGACTGACCCACCATAAGAACGATGGATGGATCGTTACGTGAGTGTCATAAGAGGTTCTCACAGTGACCAAGGTGTACATGGTCCTTTGACATGAAGTCACTACTATTCCCTACTTAAAAAAGTTATATGTTTTAATGCCATCAAACGTCACATGTAATAAGGTGATTATAAAATCGGCTATTAGATATACTGCGAATTATGCGAAGGGATGTGAGTGACTTAGATAGGATTTGTCCCTCTTACATAACAGGAACGATATGTTAGGGCCCTTTGATCGATTGAGACTGCAAATGCATGGTCATACTCAAATGGGTCAATATGAGATATTAATCTCATTTGTCATAGTAAGTCTACTCGGACATCAAGAAACCAAAGATTGACCTATACATGTGTGACACGGTTCATGCCTTGTGGTTAATTAAGATATATGGACAAAAGGACTAGACTACATTAACATTGGTCACTGATATGCAATGTCAAATCACTGGCATTCATGTTACTTAAGTAGCAGTGATGTATTGTTAGATACCGCTCAATGTTTGTAGCACTAAAATAAAATTTCAGTATTAGTGTCAATGTAATGGGAACCTACAGGGCCACACACTTAGAATGTATCGAAATTAATTTAATTGGAAATCCAAGTAAGACTTGGGCTCCCAACGTTGGTTGGCCCATTAGTTAAACTAATTGGGCCAACCCAAATTAGAAGGTCCGCATACCTCAGTACTCAAATTAGGGTTTGTTGTACACACACACACACACAGATATATATATATATATATATATATAACTAATATAAAGGAGGTTTCCGGTTCAAATCATATATATATATATATATATATATATATATATATATATATATATATATATATATATATATATATATATATATATATATATATAATAATGGGAAAAGGACTTAGTGTCATTTGTCATTTTGTCATTCTACCAACATGTACAACGCATGCACATAACTAATATAAAGGAGGTTTCTGGTTCAAATCCTTCCTACGTCAGAGTTTTAATTTTTATTTTTTGAAATTATTAAAACGTGCATCGCATGTGTAAATTACTAGTATATATATAGGGAAAAAGGGTATGAGCAACTTGCTCATTTAGTAAATAAGCAATTGATGATGTGGCATGCATGTGATTGGAAATTTCTTAAAAGGGTTAGTTGTCCAATGTATCACATGCATGCCACATAATCACTTACTCATTTACTAAATGAGCAAATTGCTCATATCCCTTTTACCCATATATATATATATATATATATATATATATATATATATATATATATATATATATATATATATATATATATATATATATATATATATATATATATATATAATCTACGTTGAGAGCCCAAGTATTACTTGGATTCCCAATTAAATTCATCTAATAAATTTAGATCCTAATTTCGATCCTGTCACACATGTACAGTTTAATGTTTGGTTTCTTGATGTCCGAGTAGACTTACGAAGAAAATGAGATCAGTATCTCATATTGATTCTTTGAGCATGTAAGAGGGACAAATCCTATCTATATCACTCACATCCCTCCACATGATTTGTAGTATATCCAATAGCGACTTTATAATCACCTTATTATATGTGATATTTATATAACTTCTTATATAGGGAACCTAGTGACTTCAAGTCAAAGGTCAATGTACATCATGATCACTGTGAGAACCACTTATGACACATTAATCTAATATGTATCCATATGAAGACTTGACATCTCATATCTATGACCCGTGAGAATAATCATCTGTCAACACTATATATTATTGTTATCCTAATTCACAATAATACTTGACCAGAGATATTTAAGAATAATGTTCTGATTTCAACCAATAGGATCTCACAATCAAATCATGCACTTGATATCCCACGACATTGAACTTACTATCCTAAGGACTTTATTATTTTCATTTTATCACAATAAACAACACAATATATGAAATAAATGTCATGACATAATGTAAACTAATAAGATCAATATACAACTAGTCTCTAGAGCATACACCAATAGAAGTGACGGTCAACTACAATAAGCCCCCGAGCAAACGGTATGTCGACTGTCCTCTTAGCAGTCGACTATTCTTCTTCTCTGGATGCTGTCTGCAGCATTAGGGCACACGATTGTCAAGTAAATTCATCCCAACTTGTGTTGTTGCCTGCCACTGTTGTTGCTGCTATTGTGCTTTGTTGCGATTCTTCTTCAACCCATTCTTGTGTATTTGGATCCACCAATTCCAACAATACCCACACTACCACACTCTCAACCGAGTATGTAGAATACCGCATACATACATGAGTTGACTCTATAATTGGTATACTCAATACGGCAAATGTATTTGCACTTGGACTTAGCCATTGCTATCACATACGTAACCTAGCACGAGGAGTAGCATGGATACATTTTCTTTATGGTTTTGATTAATTTATGGAGTAGTTGGAGGAGCTGGGGTAGGTGGCCAGAAGTCAAATCCCTACAATTCATCTCTTTCTAGTTGTGTACTTTTTGTTCCGGATCTCATTTGTCTCCTTGTTCACAAAACAGCTAGCCTATTTTGACTTGCACAAATCAAACTAAAACTCAAAGCATTAATTTGCAGAACAGTAGAATCGACACCAAATTTGACGTATCAAAAACCTCTATAGTACTATAGCATATGTTCATGTTACAAACTGACAATTAATGCCAAAAAAATCCGTAGTTACCAAAATTATGAAGGAAAAGAAAAAGAAAAAAACATGCATAAAAGAACATAACTAATATGACTAATTATTTAACTCGTTTGTTCCTCCACTCGGACCGGACGGAGGAACAACTGCTCCCCTCGGCAAAAGATTCAGCAACAAGGGCGCGTAATTCTTCTCTTTCATTGTGGGCGGTCTTGGCTTCAATGTATTCGTCGATATAAGATCCCTAATCTGCCTAGCGCTTGTTTCTTGAGAATTCAAAAGGAGGAACAAGAAGAGGAAGGTGATGATGACGATGCAACTGCGTTTGCCCATAACTTCAACAGAGAAAGAAAAAATAATCTTAGATGGTTAATGAGTTTGAGGAGAGGTTTAGGGTGTAGTCATGGGGTTTTATAGATGGAGTTTGTGAGTTGAAGAGTTCAAAGAAGGAGGGAAAGAAAAGAGAAAGAGACGCGTTGGAAGAAAGTAAGTAGGATCCACGTTTGACTTGAGTTAGTTTGATAAGGCTTTGAAATCAAGTTAGATTAGAAGATAAGTGTCAAGCTTTTATTTGAATTAGTTAGGTTAGTTGGAATAGTATGTAGGGAACACATTAAGGAGGGGATGCATGGTGGGGTTTAAAGGTTTAATTGTCCGTGCAGGTTGAGACGACTATGGAGTGCGTAGCTAGCCGTGTTGTGAGGGGTTTGTATTTGCATTGTATTGACTTAGTAGTAGTACTTGCAGAGCAGCCCACTAAACATGGACCGGAAGATTGATTTGGAGGTGGCATGGGAAACATGTAGGGCCGATTTCTGTTTGAACCGGACCGGACTGATCGTTGAAACTATATATTCGGTTCAGGTGGTTTGAGTCCGAAATTGAGGGCACAGTAAGTTTTACAGAAGTATGCTGTATCCCAGATCTATATATCTATCTATAACTATTATAATGGGAGAGATGGGGTTCCAAACAAATAAACAATATTTTATTGTTTTTTTGTATGTGTGCAAACACGTGCAGCACACGTGTTGGTAGGTTTTTTTTTTCCTTTTCCTTCCTCCTCCACGTGCATCGCACGTGCATCATACTATATTTTTTTCTTTTTTGTCCTTTTCCTTCCTCCTCCACGTGCATCGCACGTGCATCATACTAGTTACTATATTAATGGGAGAGTTGGGGTTCAAACAAATAAACAATTTTTTATTCCTTAGTGTGTGTGTGTCAACACGTGCAGCGCACATGTTGGTAGTTTTTTTTGTCCTTTTCATTCCCCCTCCCCATTTTCCCACGTGCATCGCACGTGCATTACACTAGTAACTATTATAATGGGAGAGATGGGGTAGGTAAACAAATAAACAATTTTTTATTTTTTTTGTATGTGTGCAAACACGTGCAGCGCACGTGTTGGTAGGTTTCTTTTTTTTTTTGTCCTTTTCCTTCCTCCTCCACGTGCAGCGCACGTGTTGGTAGGTTTCTTTTTTTTTTGTCTTCTTCCTTCTTCCTCCACGTGCATCGCACGTGCATGATACCAGTATATATTTAGAGAGAGAGTGAGAGTGGAATTTGTTGGGCTAGAAGAATGAATTAGGCGGGTTCCCTTTCTCCTTGTATATTTTTTTTGAGGGAAAAGGTGGAATAAAGCCACCCTGTTTCATTAATAAGACGTTAATAAAACAACCCTGGCGTACCGGGAGATAACAACAGTACAAAATAAAATACAATGCAGGGAAAAAATACAAGAAAACAAACATACACCCCCAACAAATCCTGGGGGGTGAGTCTAACTACTCAACCTCCAGCGACCAGAGAGTACAGTAGGGAGAAACAAAACCCCAGCTGGCAAACGCACTGTCATGACTGGTGCAGCCAGTCCCTCAATCCAGCAGTGGCCCGAACTCTACCTCCTCATCGTCGAACTCCTCTACCTGGAACACTTTGGCTATCCTCCCTCTTGCCCCGGTGGCCGCAGCTGTAGCCCAAAAAGAGATTAGATGCATTATGTGAGTCAGGTTACCAGAAATACTATTACATGAAGCACGAAAATAAAAATTAATTCTGTCAAGCCATAACACCCATGTTGTAGCCGCTATTGCAATGTACCATGCCTCCTTCATATCATGGCGAATCGTTGCAAATTTTGGACCAATCCACAAGTCCTCATATACACATGGGTAGTCACCTGTTCCTAAGGCTCGGAGAACCTCAACCATAGTTGCCTTACTTCTAGGGCAGTGAATAAAAAGGTGATTTAAATCTTCCACCTGTGCGACGCAGAATCCACAATTGGTCGCCACCTGTGGTTGCCTTTTGGCCAGATTTTGTCTAGTGAGGATGGCATTATTGAGCACTAGCCATAAGAAAACTCTGACTTTAAGTGGGATTTTCACCTTCCACAACACCTGTGCCCAGCTGGGTCTGCATCCTCAAAAATGGATCCGATGATACAGAGATCTCACCGAGAAAGCTCCCTTACTCTCGAGTCCCCATCGCTTCTGGTCTGGGCCTTGAGTGCACCTTGTGCCTGCCCGTGCGATGTGTGCTTGCATGTCAAGTAGTTGCTGGTGAAGATTTGGAGTGAGCGTTCCTCGGAGCGCCGATCTCCAGCCTCCCCTTTTCCAACCGTCGGCCACGGACATATTCGGTCGAGTCGGCCTCTCATACAGCTCTGGGAACGTATCCTTCAGGGTATGGTCTCCACACCACCTATCCCACCAGAATCTAGTGGACCGGCCATTGCCGATATTCGACGTGACTGCCGAATTAAAGGAGCCGCTAGTCTTGGCAATTCCTTTCCAGAGACGGGAGACTTTAGCCCCTACTCGGAATCCCAGATAACTCGTGCCTTTCCCCCTAAGATACGGTTGAATGAATTCCTGCCAGCCTTCCCTGCTGTTGTGGAAAACCTTCCACCACCATTTCCCCAGTAGGACCAGGTTCATATCTCTGAGGTCTATGATGCCTAGCCCTCCATGCCTTTTTTTCATGCAAGCGATACTCCATTTGATGAGGTGATAACCTCCTTTATTCGAATCTGTCCCCTTCCAAAGGAATCGTTTTCGAATCCTGTCAATCCTATTGATTACCCATTTCGGAAGCTCGAAAAATGACATGTAGTAGATAGGTAGGTTAGACAACACTGAGTTGATGAGTACCCAGAAATCCACAGAGTCCAGATTACTTTCTCTTTGTATATTACTTTCTCTTAATTGTTTTTTTCCCCTAATTATGTTGAGCCTGTAATTGGATATATGATCCATGTGAGTTGAAACTAGAATGGCATGCAGATCTTGAAGTACCCAGAAATCCACTCTCCTGCTGCATCACAAGAACACTACTAATCTGAAATAACCATGATTCATGTGATAATTACTCAGTTGCTGTAGATTTTTATAGAATAATTTCTTCACAGGTTATCACAGAGTCCAGATTTAAACGGGTAGTACAGAATACTAACAACCATATGGTATCTAGCTATAGGATTCGGCAGGTCCAAGTCCAGATCCAACTATCTACGATGGGATCCACATCTTACCCGAAAATTCAAACAAGTTCTGTTAGTCAACCCGATATATATCTATAAGCAAGTATGGCCGGTCCAAGTCGAGCAGGTTTTTGGTTTGCCTATGGTTTTAATAACATTTGCCGGTTCAGCACTTGAACCGGGTTGAGTTAAAAAAGAGCAAATCAAACCATGACCAACTGCTAATCAACCATTTGCATCTCCTAGCTTTAAAGAGCCGTCCAAAAAGCGGATCCACAACTTTGACAACAGAAATTTATGGAAATGTTTGAATATATCCTAACAACGCCATGACATATGACATGATCACTAACCCTAAATTTATCCTATCTATATACTCTCTCTCTCTCTCTCTCTCTCTCTCTCCATTATAAATATCCTTATACATTATGAAACACTATTACATAGCTATGGCTACCTAGGTGATTAATCAATTTAGGAATAAACTGATCCCAACCGACAACATGGTATGTCATTCATATCATTATTCCATAAAATATTTTATCAAGTCGGATGATATCACGGATCATGGCAAAACTCACAACCACTACTCAACTTTTTCCAGAGTCTCCGGATATGCAAAGCTTTTTGGGATGAATCTTTGTGAGAAAGATTTGAACAATATTTGTCCATTTTCCAAAAAAACAACAAGAAAAAAAAAAACTTGGTAAGAAAGGAGGAGATGGAGGACTACACTATTTTTTATACTGACTTTTATTAAATTAATTAATTGGTTGTTAGGGTTTAATATTATCCTTAATTTGCGTGCAACGAGGATGGGAATGTGAATGTCTCCTTCCCTTTGCTGGCTTAGCTGTACTTGTCTACAGGCGTCATACACGCAATTTAATGGATTTAGGAGTTTGTTGTTGTGGGTTGTATGCAGGTTGCATGACTTGGGCCGCACGTTTTCACTATCTGTGCTTACTGCTTAAATTTGGAGTTGCACGTAATTGGGGTAGTCTATGTTTAGTCTCTCTTATCTCAACATAAACTTGTTAACTTAGTCATCGTAGGACTTAGGTTGCTTAGGTTGGCAACTTAGGTTGCTTTGATCTGAGATATTTCTTTTTTGATTCATCTCCAGGACATTGAAGTTAACAAATATTGCTCTCATTTTTCCTAGCAAAACAAAAAAGAACATGTTCCCCCGTGGGTTTTCATTGACTTAATAAGAGAAAGTTACCTCATACCACTTTACAGTATATTTATTTTATACTAATTTTATCTAGTTTATCTACCTCTTGTGTGTCTTAAATTGCTGCCGTTGCAATAAAAAAAATGGATGCAAAATTCTTTAAGTTTCTATTGTAGTTACAAATGAAAAGTAAATCTTCTTCGGTCCCTCTAGTATTTCCCTTTATTTTTGTGACTTTGCTGTATATTTTTGAATGACCGCGGGGTACCGTGTGTTCATTTCTATCGACTCTTTATTTAGGCACTTCTACGGCACTTTATTTTCTGTGTTGTTGTGTGGCTGTCTTTATGGGTATTGGGTGCGGCACCCATATCTTTACCCTATTCCCATGCTGTTTTTAGCTTTTCTCTCACTTCTGTTTGTCTGATTGGTTATTTTGCCAGTTGGAATTTAGGCCTCTGCTGTTCCGGCCACAGTCTTGCGGGATTCTGTTGCTTTTGTTTTGTGTTTCTGTCTGCTTGGCTATTCTCTACAGGTGAGGCTGGGGCCCCTATTTTCTGTGGCTTGTGGTTTGTGCTCTGTTGTGCTTTGTGTTCTCTCCAGGTGGGGCTCGCTGTGCCTACCTCGCGTTAGTTGGCCTACGCTGCTGGAGGGGTTCTCCTCGAGTCTGTTTTGTTCGTCGGAATGGAGCAGTCAGCCTTCTCGGGTCTCTTCTTCAGTTTGCGGGAGGTGTTTTGAGATTTGTTGGTTTTGCTTGCCTAAGGAGCGCTGATCCTTTGTCCCCCTATTTGAGATCGGCTTAGGAGTCGGTGTCTTGCATTTTCTGGATGCAGTTGTTCTTTTGTAAATGTCTCGTTTACTTGTTTATGTTGTGTTCTTTCTTCTCTTTGAGTGTCGTGTGCTGGCGCCTCCTTTAGTGTGTTCTCTTTTTCACGCGTCTGTAATACGTTTTGTATTATTTTTTCCTGTATTGTTTTGTATTTTTTAGTGCATTTTGTATATATCTATTTGCTCGGATTGGAGTCTTTCGACTCGAATCCTTTTCATCAGAAGAAACAAATGAAAAGTAAATCATCTCTATATTTTCTTTTTATTGTAGTTATCCAATTCCTTCAAGAAAAATCAACAGTTTAAATACATCCATCCATATGATCAAACAAAGCCACGATCAGTTGACTAATCACTCCATTGACCAGGCCATTTAATTCATCAAACCAATAAACAGAGCGCATTATAGCGGAGAAATGCTATACTCTACCCCCAAACTTATGGAATTTTTTCCCAAAATGACCCTCTTTTTGAAAGTTTTTTCAGAACTGACCCGTTTTTTATAAAAATTTCATAAACGACCCACTCGCTTTTTGAAAAAGCGAGTTTGGTTAAAAATAACTCGCTTTTTCAGAAAGCGAGTGTTAAACTTTTAATTTTCGAAAGGTTAGACTCGCTTTTTGAAAAAGCGAGTTATTTTTAACTAAACCCGCTTTTTCAAAAAGCACGGATGATTATTTTGGTAAATATTTTCGAAAGTGGGTCAGCTTGGTAAATACTTTTAGAAAGTGAGTTAGTTTGGTAAATAATTTCAGCAAGTGGGTCAGTTTGATAATAAGTTCTTTCTATATCACATTGTCACTTCATCTTCTTTAGACTACTATATATGAAATCGTTTCTTTAGACTACTATATATGAAATCGTTTGTCAGGACTTTGTATATCACATTGTCACTTCATCTTCTTTGGTAATGATTTTATAAAGTTAGTAACTGTTTAGCAGTAGTCGAGAATATACATAACTTGACATTATTTCAGTATACACATAATTGATGTGTTTTAAGTTGTCGAGAATGAGCCCATAGATACTGTTGGATCCTGTAGGCGAGACAACAAACACTAGAGGGGGGGTGAATAGTGTTAATAAAAAACTGCGAAATTTTTTTTCGGTACAGTCGACTTGTTTGTGAACCAGTCAACTGAAGTGATCAAATAACAGTAAATACAATAACTCGGTGCAGTCGACTTATAGATAAGGCAAGCGACTGATGATGCAATGACAGTACAAGTTATACGAGACTGATCAGTCGACTGATAGTACAAGGAGTCGACTGTCCAGACAAGTTTTACAGAACTTATGAAAACAAAAGTAAATGCAAGATCAAGACAACCAATCACAGAGTACACAAGATATATCCTGGTTCGGTCCTCCCGACCTACATCCAGTCCCCAAGCAACCCACTTGAGATTTTCACTATTCTTGAAAAAGTTTACAAGAATACCCTACGGCGTTAAGACAACAACCTTGTCTAACCCGTAGTCCTTTCTCTCAACCAGATAAAGCAGACCCACTCTACTACCAAGAGTAAAACAAACCGACTCTACAACCTAGAGTCAAAAACCACTCTCCAACTGAGAGCAAAATGAACAAGAAAAACTTTACAGTCAACCTATAGCCTTGTTGGTGTATTGTGTTGTTGCACGTGGCTAAAAACAAGGTCGACTTCTATACCCAGTCCAGAACAGAATCGTTGTTATACTGGACTGAATGTAGAGAACCAAAGAGTTTGAACTTGAAAGCTTTTTCTCAAATTTTTCACTTAGAATTTTCTCAAAGAGTGCTCGGATCTCAAAAAGTTGTTGTAAGATCTTTTCAGTGAGATCTGAACTCTATTTATAGAGTTAGATCTCCTGGATGTTGGGGGACAGTTATTCCAACTGTCAACCAACGGATCTTTAGCTTTTGATTTTGAAAAATCAATTTTTGAAAACAAAAAACGGTCAAAAGCACTTAAACAGTCGACTGGGTTGCCATATGAGTTGACTGGTCAGAGTTTGAATAAATTTAAACAGTTTTGTACTTGTCAGTCGACTGCCAGAGGTATCAGTCGACTGGTACTCAACAGTTAAATTATATCAAACTGTTTTGACTCTTTTTGTGATTTTTTGAAAAACACACATTATGAAATTGTGAGTGTATGTGTGTGTGACAAGGCTTTACAATCGGACTAAGACTCAACAAAAGTAAAATACAATGTTTTACAAGACACAACAATTTGACACATTTGAGCTTGAAGTCTTGAGTCTTGAATCTTGATTTGAGTCTTGAGTCTTTGAGCGAAGCTTTGGCCATTGTCTCTTATTTGGAGCTTTTATGCTTGATCATTTGTTCAGCTGTATAGAGGTAAATCCTTTGTGTATAGCACCTGTAAGTTTAGCATAGATACATGTGCAGTGTGTTGTGATCATCAAAATCAAGAATCAACAGATACTCTCAATCTCCGGTATACAAATAATTAGTTTTTGACCTATCAATCATATGCGCTGAGTTCTTGCGCCAAATGTCTCACACTCATTTTCTGAAAAAGCGAGGGTGGTTAAAAGGGTCCATGATTTTTTTTTTTATATTTCACATTGGCGGAAATGACCAAGTTACCCCTTCCTTCATATAACCAGATTATCACCTTAGGGATAAAAGGGTCATGCGGTAGTGATAAAAGGGATATAACCAGATTATCCCTTTTATCACCTTAGGGATAAAAGGGATAAAAGGGTCATATGCGCTGGGTTCTTGCGCCAAAAATTCTTCTATTAAAAGGGTGGTTGTAACTTCGTCCATGGCTGCTGTTATACATAATGGTAGACCACAAAAGCCTGACGTGGTAATTGATGAGACATGGTTTTCTAGTTCTGAATATTATCAGCAGACTAAGGTTTGATCATAATATATTGTTTTGTATTTCTTACACTTATTGGTAGGAGCATCAACATATGCCAATTCAGTATTTAGGTGGATAAATGTTAAAATTGTTGTCGAGGCTCATATCTGTTAACCATTTAGAAATGTTAGAAATCAGATCCAATGCCCGGGCCTCGACAACAATTTTAACATTTATCCACCCAAATACTGAATTGGCATATGTTGATGCTCCTACCAATAAGTGCAAGAAATACAAAACAATATATTATGATCAAACCTTAGTCTGCTGATAATATTCAGAACTAGAGAACCAAGTCTCATCAATTACCACGTCAGGCTTTTGTGGTCTACCATTATGTATAACAGCAGCCATGGACGAAGTTACAACCACCCTTTTAATAGAAGAATTTTTGGTGCAAGAACCCAGCGCATATGATCCTTTTATCACTTTTATCCCTAAGGTGATAAAAGAGATAATCTTGTTATATCCCTTTTATCACTACCGTATGACCCTTTTATCCCTAAGGTGATAATCTGGTTATATGAAGGAAGGGATAACTTGGTCATTTCTGCCAATGTGAAATATAAAAAAAAAAATCATGAACCCTTTTAACCACCCTCGCTTTTTCAGAAAGTGAGTGTGAGACATTTGGCGCAAGAACTCAGCGCATATGATTGATAGGTCAAAAGTCAATTATTTGTATACCGGAGATTGAGAGTATCTATGGGCTCATTCTTGACAACTTAAAACACATCAATTTTGTGTATACTGAAATAATGTCAAGTTATGTATATTCTCGACTACTGCTAAACATTTACTAACTTTATAAAATTATTACCAAAGAAGATGAAGTGACAATGTGATATAGAAAGTCCTGACAAACGATTTCATATATAGTAGTCTAAAGAAGATGAAGTGACAATGTGATATAGAAAGAACTTATTATCAAACTGACCCACTTGCTGAAATTATTTACCAAACTAACTCACTTTCTAAAAGTATTTACCAAGCTGACCCACTTTCGAAAATATTTACCAAAATAACCATCCGCGCTTTTTGAAAAAGCGGGTTTAGTTAAAAATTACTCGCTTTTTCAAAAAGCGAGTCTAACCTTTCGAAAATTAAAAGTTTAACACTCGCTTTCTGAAAAAGCGAGTTATTTTTAACCAAACTCGCTTTTTCAAAAAGCGAGTGGGTCGTTTATGGAATTTTTATAAAAAACGGGTCAGTTCTGGTAAAACTTTCAAAAAGAGGGTCATTTTGGGAAAAAATTCAAACTTATGTGAGGCTTATCTTTTAGTAATTGGTGGGTCTATTAATTACTAAAAAGTAAATGGGCAAGACCTAATAATCACTAAAAGCTTTAGTGATTATTAGGTCTTGCCCATTTACTTTTTAGTAATTAAGCTTTTAGTGATTATTAGGTCTTGCCCATTTACTTTTTAGTAATTAATAGACCCACCAATCAGTAAAAGACAAGCCTCATGTATTAAATGGAAAATGCCTAATAGTCACTAAAAAACAAGCCTTATGTAAGTATGGGATATAATCTCGTGTATGTGGAGCATTATATTATACTATATCTTAAGCAAATAGGCCTACATCCTCTCACCTTTCTCTATTTTGAAATAGAGAAATGAGAGCAAAACTACATATTATAACGCGTGCACACCACACTTTCAATTTAACCCCAGAAAAAAAAAACTGTAATTGTAACGCCCCGGATCCCCGTTAGTGAACGTCTGTGACACAACCAGAATCTTTGACTTCAATTGCATCTCAACACAGTAATGATACGGAAATTTAAAAACTTTTTATTGCCAAATAAAATCATTAATCGGTTACAACCAATATCTTGTTCTTGAACAAGAATATAATTTACATTAACTCATTATATCTTATTACAAAACTAGATTTGCCCGTGTGTACGTGCCTATGGCACGTCTTCAGAACGATATAGTATATGAAAAGTCTTATAAACAGTAAATCAACAATTATATAACTCAAGTTTGAATAGTACGACAATAATTAGTTGTAAATAAAAGTCCATGTTTTCATTAGTATATGTTGAAAAATAATTATGAATTGAGGTATAAAAGTCCATATTTCCATAACTATATATATATATATATATATATATATATATATAGAGAGAGAGAGAGAGAGAGAGAGAGAGAATAAAATAAACAAAGGAGTTGTTTTGGGGGAGATTAGAATCTGAGTTTTGGGAGAAAACTTTTAGGAGGGAAAATGTGTTTTGTGAGATTAGATCTGGGCATTTCATTTTGGGGGGATTGAAAGAGAGCCACTTGATAGCTTTCTTAGTGTTTTATTATATAGATATTTATTAACTCCTCTTGTAAAGCTATCAGCAGTCTCCGAAATGGCAGTCAACTGATCGCCGCCGAAACTCCGCTGAGTGGTCAATCTGCTTCCCTGGAACTTGCCCCTCGGGTTGAGTCTTCCGCTACGCGACTCTGATATTTCTGCACCTGCTCGAAAGGTAGAACCCGTACCTAAAAGGTGGGGAACGTCAGTACTTCGACTGACGCAATGCTGATAAGAAACAGCGATCTCCAAACTGGCAATGACAAACATTCTTGAATGGAAAAAGAAACGTGCATCCTAATTTTCTAGTGTTCGTGTATACCATGATTCTACAACTAGATGCATCAATCACATATCTACTTCTAATACAAACAAGACTTTGGAACTCTGGATATGCATGCATCCCATACTACATACGTTCCACATCAAAGCATGGCCTAATCTAATGCACAAAATCAAGAATGCACACGATGCACCTATTCTAATGCAATTCATTTGGGAACGTATGGATCTCATACTACATACTTCCCCAAAATCAACTTCAATAGAAACGTATGCATCCCATACTACATACTTTCCAAATAGTTCGCATCTCCTAATGGTAGGGTTCAATCCCTTACCATGCCTACCCTTGTACTCATCCTGTTCCCAATAGATATCCGTGTCTGAGGAGGTTGCAGTCATTCGGTCTAGTCCCTTACTGCAGTCCCTAAAGTGGTGGTCGTGTTTTTCACTTAGTACCCACGTACGGACTTCACTCAAAAAGCTGCGAAAACTTTCCGATACGAAACCATGTACCCAATAACTTTCCGGTACAGGCCATGC
This sequence comes from Hemerocallis citrina, assembly GCA_017893485.1. Classification (NCBI taxonomy): domain Eukaryota; kingdom Viridiplantae; phylum Streptophyta; class Magnoliopsida; order Asparagales; family Asphodelaceae; genus Hemerocallis; species Hemerocallis citrina. The sequence goes on from CM030358.1 coordinate 232,492,524, forward strand.
ACCTAATAACGTCAATGATAGAATAAACCACGCACATAGGAACATGACGACTTCGAGGGTCAATCCCCCTATCCGACAGGAGCACCTCCTATTCCTTACTCTGGCTCTTTGGGAATTAACAGATCGAGATACGAGACCGTGAACTCAAAACCTGATAACCGAAAACGTATCCCTACGACAAGAAAAGTACAACACCCGACTTTGGTCTGCTAGTACTAATGCATTGTACAAACCCCTAATATAATCCTTTAATCCAAGACTCACTCTAACCATTCAGGTAAAAGATGTTTGCTATCAATTCTGCCCATCGACTACTGGCCCTGGCGACATAAGTCCCGCTTGCCACCTCCCCTAGCTCAGAGTCATCCCTTACCATGGCCCGCGTTCATCCTTAACCGGCATGAAATGAAACTTGACGGCACCACTAGGACGTCCAACGCCTCGGTGGAAGTTTATATCTAGGGTTGATAGGCGTAGGGTATCACCCTACCCAAGTGACTAACTCGAGTCACAACAATACTCCACAGGAGTCACACCAACAAGACCAGCAAAAATGACACATACATCTCCAACAATGAGTTATCAACTCTTAAGTACACAAGGAGAATGGTTCTACCAATACTTAGCCAAAACCATGACTAAACCAACTAATGGTGTTTTGCCTGAAACTTAAAAAGATCATAACTCCCACAATACAACTCAAATTTGGGTGTTCAAGACCAATCTGAAAAGGAAAATACCTAGGCTACAACTCTCTAATTGATCATCACGTTAGATGCAGCCATCTAAATCCTCAAATTGGTCTCACAAGCCTCAGCCTGTGTACTTTCTGTACACTGGCTGCACCTTACCGGTAGCATAAAACACTACCTACTCATCAGAATGTTAAAAATCCAAGTTTTGTGAAAAGATGTGAATGTCCTCTACAACTTCCTAGTAGATTACCAATCCAAATTATGTCATTTGATCACCCTAAGACAGACATTACTCTCAGGTGTACAGAACCACACACTAAGTCTTACTCAAACAGAGCCTTCAGCTCAAAACCTGGTTTATGTACAACCTTGTAAAAATTATATTAAATAATACACTAACAGGAATTTCCTCAAATAAGGCTTGTTGGAAAGCTCTAGATGCCTACTACAATTCCCTAACAAACACTTCCTCAAAATCTGTTCTTACAGAGCCTCAAATGTATTATCTTATCAAGGTGTCCATTCTGACTGAGTTAAGCACAGTACATGCTAAAAATTTCTTCATAAATCACATACTGATCAAATGGTCACCAAATTTGCATTACAGAAACTGGACATCATTATGAACAATATGCAAAAAGATTCATATCCAAGTTCTAAGTATTCACTGAGTTCTACCTGTTACAACATGCATAAAGATCATACTGTTCTTCAGTTATAGTCTTAACTACTGTTGATTGATTAAATTTGAACATGCATCTAAATTCATCCGAATAAATTCATGATTTTTCCGTAGAGTCTAGATACATGAACGAAATCGTGGTAAATATTTCATCCATAGATCATGTGCCAATTAATTATAAGAATTCGTACAAGCTCAGTTATCACAATAAACAGATCCTGTTCCTGCCTTACGGCTCTGTCCACAAGATGGATTTTATTAAAATATCAAGCATCATCAGAAAATTCCGAAATAATTCATGCATCTTCTAGATTGTTATGTATGAGATCAATCTGTAAAAATTTAATCATCACATTCCAAGTAGTTTGTTCTCGGAAAAATCTAGAAAATATCATGCAAATCATGGTTTTAGATCCTAGTTTCAGATTACTAACAATCTACCCTTAGACAACCATTCTAAGGCTACCACGACTCATGCATGCAAGAAAATCAACAAGAATGAACAAGAATGAGATTAGAGAACTCTCCACCCTGAGTTGGCTTGAGAGGTTGTCTTGAGTTGTTCCTCCAAAGATCCTTCTCCAAGTGAGAACTCCTATCCAATTACTCCTTTCTTTCTCTCCTTCTCTTTCTCTTTTCCTTTCTTTTTGTGTTCTGAAATTTCCAGAGCTTGGGATGGGAAAAGAAGGGGTTATAATGAGAAGGGAAGTGAGGAAAGAGGGAGGAAGGGGGGGGGGGGGGGGGGGTGGAGTAGGCCGCCCATGGGGTAGGGGTAGGCTAGGGTGGTTTGCAAAAACCATGTCTTAGCACTTGGTTCTTGAGTTGGACCTTTGGGATGAAATTATTTGGTCTTGATCAAGCCCTAAATGAGACATGAGAGATTAGATTTGAGTGTATGCAAAGTATATCCATTGTAGCTTCATACAATTGCGTATTTGCATACGTACCGCACTCAAAATTAGTGCATGTACTAGTATCGGTCCGTCTCATTATCGCACATTTTCAAGAATGCATCCATCCACACTAACTGCCCCGCAAACAACAAATAAACGCACTTCACATCAATCATGCGTATACAATCAAACAAACACCGCAATATATATACACATACAGACAATACATATATATATATATATATATATATATATATATATATATATATATATAAACATTATATTATCTGGGGTATTACATTACTCCCTCCTTAGAATCGTTTTGTCCCCAGAACGACGCTAGGGCAAAATAGTAGACAATCATCAATGACCAGAAGATACTTTCCTTGATCATCTCTAATTCCTCGCGGAACACCCTCGAAAACTGACACTTAAGGTGCTTAATACCGGCTAACAAGCCTCAAGTGTTCAATGTATCCCTCCTTCCTGGAGATCAATCTCATCATGTGGATCATTTTGGGGTCTGCCTCATCCCGTATCCACTGTACTGGGGATGAATCACCTTGGGGGATTTCGCTCTCGTCCTGGACTACTGGAGATCAATCCTTCTCCACCGAACCTTCTGGAGCCTATTGCGTCCTACGTTTCGGAATACTTGGGAATATCTCACTCCATGGATTATTTTGGAGCCCTCACCACATGAACTCCCCATGAGTATTGCTTTCGTCCCGAAATATTGGAGATCAATCCCACTTCACAGATCATTCTGTGGCCTATTTCATCCCTCGTTTGGAATGCTGGAGAATATCTCACTTCGTGGATCATTCTAGAGCCCTTACTCATCTTTGAATTCCTTCGTGGGTATTACTCTCGTCCTCAGAATACTGGAGATCAATCCCACTCCACAGATCATTTTGGGACCTATTTCATCTCTCGTCTGGAATGCTGGAGAATATCTCACTTCTTGGATCATTCTGGAGTCAACATCCCACTAACCTGCTTGTGAATGTTGCTTTCGTCCCTACAATACTGGAGATCAGTCCCACTCCATAGAACATTCTGGGGCCTATTTCATCCCACATTCCGAAATACTGGAGAATATCTCGCTCCATGGATCATTCTGGAGCCAACGTCACACAATCTTTTCTCATGAGCATCGCTCTCGTCCCTGGAATACTGGAGACCAATTCCTACTCCACAGATCATTCTGGGGCCCATTTCATCCCTTGTCTGGAATACTGAGGAATGTCTCACTCCATGGATCATTCTGGAGCCGAACTCAGTACATGAATTCTCGTGAGTATCACTCTCATCTCGAAATACTGGAGATCAATCCCACTCCACAGAACACTCTGGAGCCTATTTCATCCCTCGTCTGGAATACTGGGGAATATCTCACTTCGTGGATCATTCTGGAGCCTCCCTACCCACGATCGTTCTTGCTTCATCATATCTCTCTTCTAGTGCCCGAGTCAAGTTCTCAGCATATTTTCTAACTCTCGGTTGCACTACTTGAGGGTCGTTGACCACTCCCTCCTTAGAAGAAAACGAGGCTTACCAAGGAGAAGGCAAAAATTTCAGCTTTATGCCTTATCCCGAATACTTAATAAAATAAGCACAAGACAAGCGATAACCAAATGCCCCAAAACTTTCATGCTTTATAAAAAGTAATAACATCTTGCTACAGAACACATTACAAATTCGTCATTCATGGCTTGAAAAAATGCAACTAACAAAATATATTACTATTCTAGACCATGCACCACTTCACACTTCCTTCCAGTTAAGCTGAAATTCATCCCTGGCGGACAGGCTTCTTCCCTTTATTGAACACCTTCCGTAACTGGTCATTAGGGTTCTCCTACAGTTGTGGACAATTCGATTTCTTGTGCCCGGCTTCTCCGCAATTATAGCAAGTGTTTGTCTGGGGTCCTTTTTGGGCATTGACTCTTAAAATGACCATGTTCCTTACAAAAGTAACACACCACCATCTGACTAGGCTCTTTAAGCTTTCTGGACTCGTGAGTTGAGTTCTGCTTGTCATGGTCAGAAGTGAGAATATACTTCTTCCTCTTTTTCTTTGTCTCGGCCTCGCCTTGACTCTGTCTCATGTCCATTTCGGTTACCACAGCTAGCCTTACTAGCTTGTCGAATCGGCGAATGCCTAATGGAACCATCCACGACCTCAGTCCAGGCCTAGGCCTTTGCTCAAACCTTTGGGCCTTCTTTGCCACCTCCTGAACCATCTCTGGTGCATACCGTGATAGCTGGGAAAACTTTGCCTCATATTCCCTGACAGACATATTTCCATACTTCAAGTTGTGGAACTCCATCGCCTTTTCTACTTGCACATCCATGGGAAAGTAGTGTTGTCGGAATTCCTCAAGAAAATCTTCCCAAATGATTAGACCTTCTCCAACACCACGCTTCACAGACTGCCACCATACTCCGGCGTCCTTCTCCATCAAGATTGTGGCCAGACGAACCTTGCTGTCTTCTGGAGTCATCAGCACTTTGAATACCGTTTCCACCAGACGTATCCCGTCGTCAGCGGGTGTTGGGTCGGCCTGTCCTTCGAAGACTGGCAGTTTCATCCTCTTGAATCACTCCACCATCATTATCGGGTCTGCGGGTGCAGCAACTCCTGGTGTTCCCTGTGGCGGCGCTTGGCTTTTGCTAGCTTCCACAAATGCTCCAATCATCTGGTATACACGGGTAAACTCTACTTCAATATTGAAGTTGGTGTCGTTGGTCCTCTGCCTTCGCCCTCAGCCATTCCATGGTGGCTGTTTCTGATTCTTCTGGATGCTACTTCAAGGAAAGAAAACACATAGGGTTAGTTCTGGATGTAGGGAAGATCATAAACATAAGTGGGAAAGTGAAACAATTATGGTTTTGACCTTCCTCCAATCCAAACTAAACCCAGCTATTTGGCATTTTAAGCCAAACTTCCTACTGTGTTAGCCTGCAATTTGAAGTCAGCTTTGATACACCTTTTGTAATGCCCATCTCCGTTACCGGACATCCGTGACGCAACCAAAATCTTTGCCTTCAAACGCATCTTAACACAGTAATAACACGAAAATTTAAAAAAAAATTATTGCCAAATAAAGTCATTAGATCATCGATTACAACCAATATCTTGTTCTTGAACAAGAATATAATTTACATTAACTCATTACATCTTATTACAAAATATTTACTAACTCCTCTTGTAAAGCTATTAGATGTCTCCGAAATGGCAGTCGATTGATCGCCGCCGAAACTCCGCTGAGTGGTCAATCTGCTTCCCTGGAACTTGCCCCTCAGCTTGAGTCTTCCGCTACGCGATTCTGATATTTCTGCACCTGCTCGAAAGGTAGGACCGGTACCTAAAAGGTGGGGAACGTCAGTACCTCGACTGACGCAATGCTAATAAGAAATAATGATCTCTAAACTGGTAACCACAAACCATCTTGAATGGAAAAAGAAACGTGCATCCTAATTCCCTAGTGTTCGTGTATACCATGATTCTACAACTAGATGCATCAATCACATGCCTACTTCTAATAAAAGCAAGACTTTGGAACTCCAGATAAGCATGCATCCTATACTACATACGTTCCAGATCAAAGCATGGCCTAATCTAATGCACAAAACAAAGAATGCACACGATGCACCTATTCTAATGCAATTCATTTGGGAACGTATGCATCCCATACTACATACTTCCCAAAAATTAACTTCAATAGAAACATATGCTTCCCATACTACATACTTTCCAAAGAGTTTGCCTCTCCTGATTGTAGGGTTCAATCCCTCACCATGCATCCTACCCTTGTACTCATCCTGTTCCCATCCTGTTCCCAATAGATATCCGTGTCTAAGGAGGTTGCAATCATTCGGTCTAGTCCCTTACTGCAGTACCTAAAGTGGTGGTCGTGTTTTCCACTTAGTACCCGTGTACGGACTTCACTCAAAAAAGTCGTGAAAACTTTTCAGTACGAAACCATGTACCCAATAACTTTTTGGTACAGGCTATGCACCTAATGACATCAATGATAGAATAAACCACGCGCATAGGAACATGATCCGACAAGAGCACCTTCCATTCCTTACTCCGACTCTTTGGAAAATAACAGATCGAGATACGAGACCATGAACTCAAAACCTGAGAACCGAAAACGTATCCCTACGACAGGAAAATTACAACACCCGACTATGGTCTGCTAGTACTAATGCAATGTAAAAACCTCTAATACAACCCTCTACTCCAAGATTCACGCTAACCATTCAGGTAAAAGATGTTTGCTCCCAATTCTGCCCATCGACTACTGGCCCTGGCAACATAAGTCCCGCTTGCCACCTCCCCTAGATCGGAGTCATCCCTTACCATGGCCCGCGTTCATCCTTAACCGGCAGGAAATGCAACTTGACGACACCACTAGGACGTCTAACGCCTCGGTGGAAGTTTATATCTAGGGTCGATAGGCGTAGGGTATCACCCTACCCAAGTGACTAACTTGAGTCATAACAATTCACCGCAGGAGTCACACCAACAAGACCAGCAAAAATGACACCATACATCCCCAACAATGAGTTATCAACTCTTAGGTACACAAGGAGAATGGTCCTACCAACACTTAGCCAAAACCATGACTAAACCAACTAATGGTGTTCTGTCTGAAACTTAAAAAGATCATAACTCTCATAATATAACTCAGATTTGGGTATTCAAGCCCAATCTGGAAAGGTAAAGACCTACGTTACAACTCTCTAGTTGATCATCACCTCAGATTCAGTCATCTAAATCCTCAAATTGGCCTCACAAGCCTCAGCCTGTGTACTTCATGTACATCGGCTGCACCTTACCGGTATCATAAAACACTAAATTCTCATCGAAATGAAAAAAATCCAAGTTCTGTGGAAAGGTGTGAATGTCCTCTACAACTTCCTAGTAGATCACAAATCCAAATTATGTCATTTGATCACCCTAAAATAGGCATTACTCTCAGGTGTTCAGAACCACACACTAAGTCTTACTCAAACAGAGCCTTCAGCTCAAAACCTAGTTTTTGTCCACCCTTGTGAAAATCATATTAAATAATACACTAACAGGAATTTTCTCAAATAAATTTTGTTGGAAAGCTCTAGATGTCTACTACAATTCCCTAACAGAACACTTCCTTAAAATCTGCTCTTACCGAGCCTCAAATGTATTATCTAATCAAGGTGTTCATTCTGACTGAGTTAAGCACAGTACATGCTAAAAATTTCATCATAAATCACATACTGATCAAATAGTCACCAAATTTGCATTACAAAAACTAGACATCATTATGAACAATATGCAAAATGATTTATATCAAAATTCCATGTATTTGTTGAGTTCTATCTGTTACAAACATGCATAAAGATCATACTGTTCTTCAGTTACAGTCTTAACTACTGTTGATTGATTAATTTTGAACATGCATGTAAATTCATCCGAATAAATTCATGAGTTTTACGTAGATTCTAGATACATGCAAGAAATCATGGTAAACATTGTAGCTAGAGATCATGTGTCAATTAATTATAAGAATTTCCACAAACTCAGTTATCACAATAAATAGATCATGTTCCTGCCTTATGGCTCTGTCCACAAAATGGATTTTATTAAAATATCAAACATCATCAGAAAATTCCGAAATAATTCATGCATCTTCTATACATGTATGAGAACAATCTGTGAAAATTTTATTGTCAAATTCCAAGTAGTTTGTTCTCGAGAAAATCTAGAAAATATCATGCAGATCATGGTTTTAGATTCTAGTTTCAGGTTACTAACAATCTACCCTTAAACAACGATTCTAAAGCTACCACTACTCATGCATGTAAGAAAGTCAACAAGAATGAACAAGAATGAAATTAGAGAACTCCCTACCCTGAGTTGGCTTAAGAGGCTGTCTTGAGTTGTTCCTTAAAAGATCTTTCTCCAAGTGAGAACTCCTCCCCAATTACTCCTTTCTTTCGCTCTTTCTCTTTTTCCTTTCTTTTTGTGTTATGAAATTTTCAAAGCTTGGGGGGGGGGGGAGAAGGGGTTATAATGAGAAGGGAAGTGAGAAGTGAAGAAAGAGGGAGGGAAGAGAGAGGGGGGGGGGGGGGGGGGGGGGTTAGTAGGCCGCCCATAGGGTAGGGGTAGGGGGTAGGCTAGGGTGGTTTTGCAAAAACCATGTCTTAGCACTTAGTTTTTGAGTTAGAGCTTTTGGCTGAAATTATTTGGTCTTGATCAAGCCCTAAATGAGACATGAGAGGTTAGATTTGAGTGTATGCAAAGTATACCCATTGTAGCTTCATACAATTGCGTATTTGCATATGTACCGCACTCAAAACTAGTGCATGTACTTGTATCGGTCTGTCTCATTCTTGCGCATTGTCAAGAATGCATCCATCCACACTAACCGCCCCGCAAACAACAAATAAACGCACCTCACATCAATCATATGTATACAATCAAACAAACCCCTCAATATATATACATATACAAACAATACATATATTATATATAAAAGCATTATATTATCTAGGGTATTACAGTAATACCCCGTAATTTTAGATATATATATATATAATATAATATATAAGAATATATAGAGATTAGAGGCTTGCCCCTATAGGAATTCATATGGAGGGTGTTATATGAGAATTCGGTTGTCAGCAGGGGGGCCACGGGAAAAGGCAGGCAGCAGCTCTGTTGCTGCTGATGATGCCCTGACGTCACGTGGGGCCCATGCGACAGAGGGGTGGACTGTGGCTTCTTGGTGTGCTGACGTGGGAAGTAAGGGGCCTGCCAGGGAAGAGGGATTGCAATACTTTGCTGACGTCAGCGCAAAAAGAAAGAGATAGCGAGGGTGTATTAGAATTGTCCCATATCGGGAATACAAATAGATTAATTAAATATAAATATAATAGTCTAGGTTTAGAGGTCACCAATAAGCTATAACACCTTTTATGAGGCAGCCTATGGTGGGCAGTTGTACTATAAATAATAATTTGCCTGATAAATTAATAAAATTGTCTGAGTATTGGGGTGGGGCGTTACAAATGGTATCAGAGCCGACTTTTGACACCGATTGTGGGTAAGAGTGGGTGAGATGCTTGCCTGACTGAAGACAGTACGCTGGTAGAGAGACCAGGGGCAGTACGCTAGCAGGATACTCCACTCCACATGGACTAGAAAGAATGATCCTGCGCTAGATTGCATGCCATATACTCAGCGAGGACGTTGATTTCTAGGGGGGGTTGATGTAATACCCTGTAATTTCAAAGAGATATAATAGAATATATATATAAATAATATAGAGGATCGGAGCTTGCCCTATAGGAGTTTCTGTAGGGGGGTTTGTACAAAATTCCACTGTGCAGGGGGGGCACGAGAGCAGCAGCTCTGCTGCTTGCAGATCTGGCATGGCTGACGTCAGCTAGGTCTCAGGCAGGCAGCACAGGAAGCTAGTGCTATCTCCTCTGGAGTGCTGACGTGGAGTGGGAGGGGCCCACTAGGTTGACGTCACGTGAAAGAGGAACAAGGGAGAAATAAAACTATAGGACACTAAATTCACAAAGAAAAGATAAAAACAAGAGAGAAATAAAACTATAAAATATGCATCCATCTCCTATCTAGGACACTGAATTCGTTATGGAAATATGATTTATACCTGGAAAATACTGCTCCTCGTTTTTAATATCTGGAAGTGGAAATTCAATCTTTCTATCAAGTCTACCAGGTCGAAGCAAGGCAGGATCAAGACTTTCAATCTTGTATGTTGCAAGAATAACCTTAACATATTCTCTTGAGTCAAAACCATCTAATTGGTTCAGCAATTCCAGCATGGTTCTCTGTATTTCACGCTCTCCTCCTGAATGTGCGTCATACCTACACAGTCCATCCAAAATCACCAATTAGCAAATTTTGTCAATAGAAAAACATAACAATGTCCATGTTTATGTCAAAAAAATCACCTGGCACATGTAATGCACTCAAACAGAGAAGGACAATGTCAGTTTGAAATTTGTTTTCTTAATAATGATGATAAAATAGGCAACATACTCCTAAATATACAAAATAATATGGCCAAAAAAGCACACTAACTGGTAGAAAGTTTTTATAATATGAAAAAGAGATGTTTATTAGTGTTTATAAATGTGCCCCTATGAAACAAAGAGGTTGACTTAACAAATGATCCAACTCTCCTAGAGGCACATCACATATAGAGTTGTTTGATGGACATTGATAAAATGAGGATAGATGTCAAAGAAAAAGAAACAACTTGAAATATATTGCAAAATTATAAGTGCAAAATTTATAATACATAGACAAAGAGATTGGCTTAACAAATGATCCAACTCTCCTAGAGGCACATCACATATCAAATTGTTTGATGGACATTGACAAAATGAGGATAGATGTCAAAGAAAAAGAATCAACTTGCAATATGATAGATAAACAAGCATTTATTCTCAATAACTTTCTCAAGATGGTGAAAAACAAATGCCTTTGATCAAGCTATTTACATAACCAAGCATAAAAAATGCATAAAAATTGATGGTAAAACAATTTTGAGGTCCACATGAACATGCATAGATCCCCACAATTGCATCTAAGAAGCAAGCGGATGCATATGATAACACTATATATAACAGCCTATGCATGTCGCCTCGCTGAATCAACCAATGCATCAAAAATAAAATAAAAATCAAAAAACTCAAAAAAAATCAAAAAAATCATTTTTTCCCCATAGTTTTCTCCACAAAAGTATTACACACCTATTTATTTTACACTGATCAAACTATATGCGTCTCATTATTTTTCTCAATGATAAAATGTATGGAAGAGATAAGTTTAGTCTATGCACTTTCTTAAAAATTAGTATTCTCATTTGAGGAAAAAGGTACAATGATATGTAGTATTTAATGACTTTGGATGTAATAGTTGGAACTACTACTAATTAATGATAATTATGTGGTATCATTAGAGAACCCTCCAGACTAATCAAACAAAGATCAATTACAACATCATTATGTTTTTACATATATTTGATATTTTAAAAAAAACTCGGACTTAATTGTTTCTGGTACTATAAGTTCAGTAAAAACTAATCTCTTTTCAATAGTTGTTCTTCTCGTAAAGTATTCATTATAATTATTATATAAATTATTTTTAATTATTCGTTTCGTATTTAATTTTAGTAATTTTTTGTTCATAATCTGGTTAGATCTGCATTAGGCTTTAAGATTTGTGTAGTTCATAGTTAGTTGGATCTGTAGATCTGTTGTAGAATGTGGGAAATTTGATGGGAAGTTGAAGGTTCTTTCTTCAAGCTTTTACGAGTTTTATCTGCCAGGAATGTGTACATAAAAGGAACAAGCAAACTTAGCATTCAGATAAACAATCTGCAAGCAATAGTGTAAAAACAAAAAAAAATCATTCATTTACAGTAACAATCAAGTAGCATTAGATACACTAAAAAGTTAGCTGACCCCTACTCATCATTTTTTATAGCATAACATAATTGTTAGGTCATCAGTTGAAACTGCAATGAAGACGAAACTGCAATGAAGACCTCAGGAACTACTTAATTATCCACTAACAAAGAGAGCATGACGAAATGTAGCCAGCATCTTGTTAACAAAATTTGAACTTAATACATTATATGGTGGCATAGGACAATATCCTAAATAAAAATTAAGGAACCACCACACATTTCTAACTAAAACACCCAAACAGATAAAAAAAGCATAAAATGCTTACCCCTTAGCATCAAGGTCAATGACATTCATTGCTTGCAACTGTAGGAGGATGTGGCGAGCAACAGCACCACTAATCTTGCAGAAATGTGGTGGGCAACTTCCATTCCTCTTACGACCATCATAGATTTTCTAGAAGCCACCTACCCTAAGACCCTGGCTCAGATAGATCTCCCTTGCCATGGAAGCTATACAATTCAAGTTATTGAACTAAATCAAGGCCCAAGCAAGAAAGGAGTACAAAATCTCTGGCAAAACCAACATGAGAAAAGGAAAGAACTCATACTAGCTCTAATGTAGTACCAATCCGCATCATAGGGAACAAGCTCCTTAAACCTTCCAGTCTTGACAATATCAGTTCGGTGAGTATTTCAAAAAAAATATCAGTCCAGTGAGGAAGCTCCATTTATTTAGAGAAAAGGACAAAATTATCTAAGTGCATACTCAAAAATCATAAGAAAAGATTACTCGGAGAAACTATACTATATATTTGAAGGGCTATAACAATTACAGAATTTTAAACAAGGGTGTCCCAATCAACTATATTGCAAAATTATAAGTGTAAAATTTACAATTGATAGATATATTTAGAGTTTGGAATAACAAACAATAACCAAAAAACATGAAACATAAAAGAAATATAACTGATCTCAAAGAATATATATGATCATTCAAGAAACTTACCTTTTTCTTCAAGTACATTTGGCTCATCAGCATCATAGAACTGCATATAAGAAATCTGCACATCAATGTCCTCCTGTGTTGCTTTATCTGCTAAGAAAGAGACAGAGAAAGCAAGTCTTTAATAATCAAGAATATATGCATAATTCTGGCATCCTCTAATGCATTATTCAGTTCAACATCACGAACTAAAACCCACAAAAAGTCATTCACAGAGTTCCTCCATCTCTTGGCTGCAACATCCGATGCTCACACTCTTTCAAAGCAAACAGTACACCTATTCTTCCATAAATATCACAAAACTGATGCTACAAGGCATGGACGAAGCTAGAATAATTTTGTGGGGAGGAGGCAATGAAAAATCACAGCTGCACCTTCTTTCTATTACCAACCCCTAATAAAGGCCCTTCAAGCATCTCCCAAAAAACTGAAATAAAATTGTAAGTTGAGGGAAACTAAACCTATTTCAATCACACTGAAGACGATACATGTGAAGAGAATATGATCAATTGTCTCTACTTCATTGAGACATACAGGGTGTATCCACCTAATGCCTCGTCAAGAGCTAGTTCCACACAGGTGGGGATACCATTAACTGCAACTTTCCAAAGCCATGATGAAATTTTCGGAGATGTGTGGTGTGGAACTTCCATACAAAATTAATTATATGGAAAAGTTGGTACCAAAGTCTGAATAGCGACATGCCCTCCTATACAAAGACCTTAGCGGGACCTCTTCAAAAGGCGTGTCAATACAAAGAAGACGATCCGTAACTTGGTTAACCGGGATTGGAATATAACTAATTAACCTTCTGTACAAGACAGGTTGGTAGTATCTGTATCATAGCCAGATGACAAACATCCCTTCCATGAATCGGGTAATAAAATCTGATACGTGCAAATCAGAATCAATAATTTATGATAAATTAGATCTTTTTAATTCAAAAATACAAAGTGAGTCTAATTACAACGATTCATCTACTATCTACGGTATAGATTGTACCACATATAAGTAAGAGATACATAATTCAAGTGTTTTCAATCATAAAAATCATCCTTTTCAAACTTAAAGTTGCTGTTTTGGTTGGAAAAATATTTCTTTTCAATCGTTAACATATAAAAATTGTATTTTTATTTAAAAACAAACACACATGCATAGATATGTTCATGAAAATCAGATTAAACTTACACGTGCACACGCGCGTCATCCCCTACCTTTATGAATATACAAAAATAACCCATGAATTTATCTAGTATCACATTTATTCTCTCAAATTCCCAACATAATAAACGTTCGATCAAGCCCAGAAACTTAAATATGATCACAAACTGATTTGAATTTATTCATAAATAATCATAAAATCGAAACTTTTTGTTCATGCACCCATCAATATGAATCAGAAATAAAAAATTTAAAAAAGAAGAAGGAGGAGGATATGATGGTGGGGGGTTGGGGGTTGTCGGCGTCAGGCGTCGGATGCGGGGAAGTGTGGAAGGGCACGGATCGAGGTAGTGGAATGTGGCGGCGCGCAGTCGAGGCAGCGGAAGGAGGCAAAGGGGGGGTCTTCGAATTGGAGGCCGGGGTCAAAGCCAAAATTTCCTTTTTTCCAATTTCAAGTTCATGTCTTTTTTTATTTTCTTTAATGTTTTTGAGTTGAGATATTAGGATTTGGATTTTAGGGCTAGGGTTTGGAAGAAGAGGGATGAGGAGGAGGCAGTCGAAGCCATGGTGAAATTCTGATGAGAGAGAGAAGAGAGAAGAGGGGCACGTGGATTGGATGTGGAATTAGGGGAAAAAGAAAGCAGCAAGAGGTATCTAGGTTATTTAAATTGTTAATTAAATAAGGTTAAGGTCTGAGATTATATCAAGTAAGATCTGCGGTCCGGATCTTCTCTGGAAGATCTGCGGTCCAGATCTTCTCTGGACAGATTTATTGTGACTTTTATAATAGAAAATAGATTTTTCAACGTATACTAATGGAAACATGGACTTTTATTTACAACTAATTATTATTTTACTATTCAAACTTGAGCTACATAATTTTTGTTTTACTGTTTACAAGACTTTCATATTCTGTATTGTTCTGAAGACGTGCCGTAGGCACATGCCCACGGGCAAATCTAGTATCTTTATATTATACTAATAGGAGAGAGAGTGACAATCTCTCTCTCCTTTCTTTATTTTGAAATAAAGAAATTAGAGCAAAAAGAAGAATTCACATTTATTAACACGTGCAATACGCATATTTTTATTATGATAAAAAATAATATATAAGCCTCAAACTTATAAATCTGGAACTTAATTACAAGAACTGTGCTTTGCTCATTAAGTGTTCGATGAACTGTCTATATAGCACATAATGTGTTTGTGAAAAATGGTTTTGAAAAATTTTGCTTAACTAAATCAATTATATCTATGTATGATGTATGTATTAATTTCTGAAATCCTAATTTACTACCTCATTTTATTTTCAATTTCTAATTAGTGTTTTTGAAATCCTGAAATTTGAATTTAGGGAAGAGTACGGGTTGAATATGGGATGACTGTGATATCGGGTCCAAGAATGAAATTTGGTAAAGAGGTAGGTGGCGAAGAGTAGGGTGAGGCGAACGGAGAGGTTGAGGGGGATGTTGGAGAAGGGGACGTCGTTGTGGTCGAAGACAGTGAAGCCGCAGGAGATGAGGGAGAAGGCATCTGATAGGATGTGATTTTTTTTTTTTTTGTGGGGTGGGGGGGGGGGGGGGGGGGGAAGGCGGGGGGAGTTGAGATGAGGGGGGCCAAGGCCTGTGTGTTACCGGTCAGAATGTATACAAAGGTCGGACTGTGAGCATATTTTTAGGGTGAATTTCATTAAACTATACACTTGAGGAGTTACTTTCTCTCAATTCTCTCATACTTTTTTAAAGTTCCATATAATTTTATGAGTCCATTAAAATTATTTTAGTCTATGCAATTTGCACAGGGTAACACTAGTTTCTCATTATAGAGATAAACCCACCTTGCTTTTGCTAATAATCCAAAGCCTACTTATCATTATAGAAACTAGTATTACCATGTTCAAATTGCACAGCCTAAAATAGTTTCAACGGACTTATAAAATTATATAGAACTTCAAAAAAGTGTGGGAGAATTGGAAGAAACTTATGAATTTCATCCATACCGTAATCACTGAAATCTTATTATCATCCTCACATAAGCAGATGGTTTAGAGAATCACTGTCAAACTATAATGTTATTTAAATCATTTGAACATTAAATTAAAAAAACCTTACCTTTTTTAAAGATTGAAGATATCTAATATCTGAACAATTACTTACAGCAAAACCTAAAAATTCCACATAAAGACTGAGTTTTTTTAAAGCATGCATGATCAGCATCAATAGTTCTAAACAGAGAAGAATATCATTTACCATAGATAGGTTTGAAGGAAACAGAGGCAATCAAGTACATAGCATAGAATGAGAGAAATCAGCAATCTCATTTGTTAAGAAATAAGCGCGAAATCAAAGTTTTTATTGAAATAATGACTAGCTTAAAGTTTTCACCATTATGGTCCTATTTACAGTCAAATGGACCAGCAATTGAGCGAATTATTTGCAGTGCTTGATTTAGGTTCATTTATCATCGAACCAAATCTCAAGTCCATCCAAAAAGTAACTAATCACTGTAGAACTACACCAACACAATTCAATAATAAATAAACACAAATAGACAATTACAACTATACAATCTATGTCCAAAATGACAGATTTTTAGTCAATTGTTTGAACTATCTATAGGTGCAACATTTGTATAACTACAAAATGGATAACATTTCTATCTTGAACTCTTTGATGTTGATTGTTTGAAAGAACTCTTTGATGTTGTTTGTGTGTGAATTAAAGTAATGGATCAAACAAATGAAGTTAATCAAACTAACAATGCAATAGACAAAGCGTAATCACATGGGGATACCGATGTAGTAGGAACCCTCTAACTCAGATGTTGTAGGCGACGTGACGGGGAGAAGAGGAGGGCGCGGCGATGGAGGGTGGCTGCCGAACGGTGATGGCGGGTGGCTGCCAAACAACGACGACGAGGGTAGAGGGGGACTGCCGAACGGCGACGGCTAGGTTAGCATCGGGTTGGCGTACGACAACAGAAGAGGCGACAACATAGGAGAGTTTGGGTGGGATTTGGGCGAGGGAAGGTAAGGGTTTGTTTGGTTGGAGGGGAATGGAGGGAAGGGGAGGGGAGGGAAGGGGTTTTTTAATAGTTTTCTTGTTTGGTTCAATTTTTAGGGGGGGGGGGGGGGGGGGTGCAACACCCCTCCTGAGCCAATTTTGGCTCCCCTCCAAAAATGGGGAGATTTGGAGGGGAGAGAAAATAGGGCTAATTTTTTAACGTGTCTAGACTAAAATGCCCTTTAAAAAATCTAAATCCTAAAAAACCTTTCTCCCTACTAGCAACAACTGTTTCTCTCCCAATCTCCCGCACTCTCTTTCTCCCTATCTCGGCAAAGTGAATCTGATAATTATTCAATCCTGTTCATGGGTATTCAATCCTGTTCATGGGGATAAAGCTGCAAATGAATAATGTTAACCCTAGTTTAATTGCTGATAAGGTTCTTGATGACCGCTTATCCTTTTCTCATCTGATCAGTTATGTTTCAACTGCTGACTGTTGGTTTTCTCATCTTCACAAATTTGTATCTCATGGCTTTTGGTTGAAGTTTATGTGAATCATCAGATTCACTTTGCCGAGTCTGTTGTAGGTTATGGTTTACTTGTTGACAGTAACTTGTACTTTTCATGCATTTGTAATTGCATAATCTTCTAGGTTGTTTGTTTAAACTTGCAATGCTGCACCACACTTGCATTTGCACTCAATGCATCAGTTAATTTTTACACTTTTTCAATGCATCAGGCCTTCTCCCATTATAATATTAGAGATAAATCGATCACCACTAGTGTTAAGTAACTCCATCAGCTGTGAACCCAGATCTTCAAATATTAGAGACACTTGATATTTTTTTGGTTGAGTTTTGTTATAAAATGTAAAGGATATAAAAGTAATTTTATTATAAAATCCATTCCCTCCTCTTATGAACCAAACAAGAAAATTATTATTTTTCCTCCCCTCCCCTCCTTTGAACCAAACAGAGTTTTCATTAAATCCCTCCCCTCCTCTCCCCTCCCCTCCATTAAAATCCCTCCCCTCCCCTCCCCTCGTTTGAACCAAACAGACCCTAAGGGTTAGCGGGATGGGGGGGGAGAAATGGTGGGTTTTTTCTTCTCTTTTTTATTTTATTTTGTTAATCAAAAGATGTGAAGAGCACGTGTTAAGGTAAGTGTGAATTCCTATTTTTGCTTTCCTTTCTCTATTTCAAAATGAAGAAAGGAATGAGGGGTAGACCTATTTGTATTATATATACTAGTGTTACCCTGTGCAAATTGCATAACCTAAAATAGTTTTGAGGGATTCATAAAATTATATAGAACTCCAAAAAAATGTTAGGGAATTGGGAGATCCTTATGAATACATCATATCAATCATAATTATTAAAATCTTCATTATCATCCTCACATAAGCAGGTGGTTTAGAGAATCACTGCCAAACCATAATGTCATATAATTGAATATTACTAAAGCAGATAAGGGCGGGAGCGGTGAGGGGGGTGGGGCATCGGGGGCCTCGAGCGGCGCGCATGTGTGTGTAGGGGGAAGGGGGGGACTGGGGGTGCGGAGTAGGGGATATGGGTGGGTTTGGGAAGAGCCATGAGATTAGGAAAGTGAGAGAGGAAGAGAGTGAGGGATTGAGATTTTAATTTTGTTTTTTTAAAATAAAAGCGTGCGTAGTGCACGTGTCAGTTTAATAGGAATCCCTACTTTTCCTCATCTTTCTCTATTTCAAAATAGAGAAAGGAGACTCTCTCTCTTATTAGTATAAGATATATACTAGTGTACCCTTGTGCAATATTGCACAAACTTATATAATATAATATAATATAATATAATATAATATGTAGCATAATCCGTGCAATACTGCACAATTTTTTTTTAAAAATAAGAAAATAATAAAACTTTTTTTTTGTTGAAAAATTCATCTAATAACATCTATATAACAAAAATTCATCTAATAATTTAATTTCCTAATTTTAAATCATTTTCTGTGTTTTTTTATTGATTTATCGAGCTGACACGATTTTTGGAATGATCTGAATCGCCCATCGAGCTTGTGCTCGCCAGCTGAGTGGAATAAGGTGTCAGGATTATGTGGTGACGTGGTGCAACCTAAGAAGTTGATCACGTGATGGGCTCACCCGCTGAGTGAATTGGACATGCGTGATTGAGTGGTGACATGGCGCGATCGGAAGCCTCGATTACGCACGTCTTCGCTCATCTGAAAGATCGGACGATCGAAAAATTGTGCGGAGGTGGTGTCTGGGTGTGTGCATATATTAAGCTATGTGTGAATTTCTATTTTTGCTCTCCTTTCTCTATTTCAAAATGGAGAAATGAGAGAGGAGATACATTATCTCTCCTATTAGCATAATATATAGATATAATACTAGTGTTATCATGTACAAATTGTACACCCTACAATAGTTTTGAGAGACTCATAAAATTATATAGAGCTCCAAAAAAGTAAGAGAATTGGGAGAAACTTTTGAATATCATTCATACCGTAATTACTGAAATCTTCATTATCATCGTCATATAAGCAGATGGTTTAGAGAATCACTGCCAAACCATAATGTTATCCAATTGAATATTATTAAAGCTAAAAAATGTAACAGTGAAAAGATGTCGCAACTTCAATTAATTTATTTTAACATGTATATTACAATATCATTAACATTCAGTAACTAAGTTATACATTATAAACTATGCATTATAGCACATGCAAGGGACTAAGAAAATAATATAAAAATAATTTTCTGAATTGTGTTTACTTAAAAATCTAATTCTAAGGTAGGGGATGGGGTGGGTTTCGGAAGAGATGTGAGATTTTTGTGAAATTGAGAAAGTGGGAGGGGAATAGACTGTGTTTGAGGAATTGGGGGTTTTATTTTGTTTTGATTTTTAAAAAAATTGTGCGTAGTGCACGTGTTAGTTAAATAGAAATCCCTATTTTTCATCTCCTTTCTCTATTTCAAAATAGAAAAAGAAAAGTGGGGTAGACTATAGAGTCCTATTAGTATAAGATATATATTTATACTAGATTTGCCAGTGGACACGTGCCTACGGCACGTCTTCAGAACGATACAACATATGAAAAGCCTTGTAAATAGCAAATCAACAATTATATAGCTCAAGTTTGAATAAAATGACAATAATTAGTTGTAAATAAAAGTCAATGTTTTCATTAGTATATATTGAAAAATAATTATAAATTGGGGTATAAAAGTCCATGCTTCCATAAGTGTGTGTGTGTGTGTGTGTGTGTATATATAGGGAGATATATGTATATATATATATAGGGAGAGAGAGAGAGAGAGAGAGAGAGAGAGAGAGAGAGAGAGAGAGAGAGAGAGAGAATTAAATAAATAAAGAAGTTATTTTGGGGATTTGAATTTGAGTTTTGGGAGGAAAAATGTGTTTTGTGAGTTTAGATCTGGGCATTTAATTTTGGGGGGATTAAAGGAGAGCCACTTGATAGCTTTCTTTGTGTTTTATTATATAGATATATATATATATATAGAGAAATAATTAAATAAATAAATGAGTTGTTTTTTTTTTGGGGGAGGGGGGGGGGGGGGGGGGAATTTGAATTTGAGTTGTGGGAGGGAACTTTTGGGGGGAAAATGTGTTTTGTGAGGTTAGATCTGGGCCTTTGATTTTGGGGGGATTGAGGAGAGCCACTTGATAGCTTTCTTTGTGTTTTATTATATATATATATATATATATATATATATATATATATATATATATATATATATATATATATATATATAGAGTAATGTGAGCTCATATTTGAATGAGGAAATTTTCCTCATACAAAGTGATTATACTCACTTGGTGGGGCCCTTATGGAAGATCCAGTCCGTCCATCATTTTTATCATGCTAATAGATGTATGTGTAGAAAAAATCAAGTGGTTTAGATGTCATTCACCCATGCATCATGTGGGTCCAATTTGTGGTTTGATTTGTATTACTTGTTGAAATCGTTCATTTTTCAACCACATGATGCATGGGCGACTGACCACCAAACCACTTGGTTTTTTCTACACATACATCCATTAGTATGATAAACATGATGGACGGACTGGATCTTCCATAAGAGCCCCACCAAGTGAGTATAATCACTTTGTATGATGAAAATTTCCTCATACCCTATATGAGGCTCACTTTTGTAATATATATATATATATATATATATATATATATATATATATATATATATATATATATATATATATATATAAAATTAAATAAATAAATGAGTTGTTTATTTTGGGGGGGGGGGGGATTTGAATTTGAGTTGTGGGAGGAAACTTTTGGGGGAAAATGTGTTTTGTGAGGTTAGATCTGGGTCTTTGATTTTGGGGGGATTGAAGGAGAGCCACTTGATAGCTTTCTTTGTATTTTATTATATATATATATATATATATATATATATATATATATATATATATATATAGGGAAAACGGGATATGAGCAACTTGCTCATTTTGTAAATAAGCAATTGATAATGTGGCATACATGTGATTGGAAAATTCTCAAAAGGGTTAGTTGTTCAATGTATCACATGCATGCCACATAATCAATTGCTCATTTACTAAATAAGCAAGTTGCTCATATCCCTTGTCCCCATATATATATATATATATATATATATATATATATATATATATATATATATATAGAGAGAGAGAGAGAGAGAGAGAGAGAGAGAGAGAGAGAGAGAGAGAGAGAGTCCCCTTCCGTTGTGCACTACGCCGCCGTGTGCAATCGTATGCACTCGGCCTTCCCGTCTTCTTATTGACGATCCTAACCGGTCACATTGATCTACACATCTAAATTAGTCTAAATATGTAAAATCAAATTATTCCATCATGTGACTATAAAAAACTACGATTTTCAGCCATACAATTTTGTAACACTTCAATTGATGGGCAAATGAATTTCAAATTATTTGATTTTACATATTTAGACTAATTTAGATGTGTAGATCAATGTGAACGGTTCGGATTGTCAATATGAAGGCGGGAAGGCCGAGTGCACACGAGTGCACACGGAGGCCTAGTGTAGAACGGAAGGAGACTCTCTCTATATATATCTAGTAAACTGCATGTGCGATGCACGTTCTAATTAATTATTTTTTTATATATAGTAAATAATAAGGCATAATCTGGCTTCGAACCTGAGACCTCCCTTTACTCATACATACTCTTTACAAATTACCCCTAGCGACACAAACTTTTATTTTATTTGAGTGACACTTTTGTAAATAATTTTGTCGTAAATAAATTTGAACTTTTAGGGTATTATGATAACTAAAAACAGTTGAGTAAATGAATAGTTAATAAAACTCTCACTTAAAAATGAATGGTTAAGATTAGATGGTTGAATGTCTACAAATGACATCCCCAACTTACCCATTATAATATTACTAGTATTTTTCATGTGACTCACATTTTAATAAGAGTTGGAGGGTTTTTTACGTGCGATGTACTTGTTAAGAAATAGTTTTGGAGTTGGAAAAAATATTTTGAAGAAAAATCTACAATTTATACGTGCAATGCACGTATTTATAAGTAGAATTTGCGTTGTTTGTACAACATATGTGTATGTTTAGTGTAAAAAAATATTATAATTTTGTTTTGCACGTGCATTGCACGTTTTAAAAAGGTAGACTTTTTTTATTTGAGATTATATATATATATATATATATACACACACACACACTAAATGAGCAAATTGCTCATACCCCTTTTTCCCTATATATATATATATATATATATATATATATATATATATATATATATATATATATATATAGGGAAAAAGGGGTATGAGCAACTTGCTTATTTAGTAAATAACCAATTGATGATGTGGCATGCATGTGATTGGAAAATTCTTAATAGGACTAGTTGTCCAATGTATTACATGCATGCCACATAATCAATTGCTCATTTACTAAATGAGCAAGTTGCTCCTATCCCTTTTACCATATCTATATAATAAATTACAAAGAAAGTTATCAAGTGGCTCTTATTCAATCTCCCATAAAACCAATGGTCTAGATTGATTCTCACAAAACATATTTTTCAGCTCAAAATTTCAAACTCCAAAATTAAAATTTCCCCCCCAAAACTAAAAAACTCATTACTTATTACTATCTCTCTCTTCTCTCTTCACTTTTTCATATTTTTTTCTCTCTCTCTCCCTCGCTCTCTCCCATTCTTTCTTTATTATTTAGAAATTTAGATTTTAAGATTTCAGGTTTGTAAAATTTTCAGAATTTTTATGTTTTTTTTATTGCACATGTTATATTGAAAATAGCAAATATCTCTTTAACAGGTAAATTTCATCATTTTCCACACTTAAAGTTCTAAGAAGTTAGATTTTACACCCGCATTTATAATTAATTTTCAACATTTACTAATAGAAACATGGACTTTTATTTACAACTAATTATTATCATACTATTCAAACTTGAACTGCATAATTGTTGTTTTACTGTTTACAGGGCTTTTCGTGTGTTGTATCGTTTCGAATGCATGCCGTAGGCACGTGCCCACGGGCAAATCTAGTATATATATATAAATCCTTAAAATGGTTAGTTGTCCAATGTATTACATGCATGCCACATAATCAATTGCTCATGTACTAAATGAGCAAGTTGCTCATATCCCTTTTACCCTATATATATAATAATAATAATAATAATAATAATAATAATAATAATAATAATAAAACACAAAGAATGCTATCAAGTGGCTCTCCTTCAATCCCCCCAAAATCAAAGATCCAGATCTAACCTCACGAAACACATTCCCCCCCCCAAAAAAAAAAAAACCAATTTATTTATTTATTTATTTATTTTTCTCTTTCTCTACTGTACCCCAATTTATAATTATTTTTCACCATATACTAATGAAGACATCAGACTTTTATCTACAACTATTTATTGTCATACTATTCAAACTTCAGCTACATAATTGTTGATTTACTATTTACACGACTTTTCATATACTGTATTGTTCTGAAGACGTGCCGTAGGCACGTGACCACGGATAAATCTAGTATATATATAAGCCCCAATCCAAATATCTTATTATTTTCTTGCCCTGCCCAAATTTAAAGCCCGCTACACTAAGCCCAAAGCCCAAACTCATTCAAGAATTAAGAAACACAAAAAAGAAGAATTCTCGGAAAATCAAAATCTCAATGAATGCTTCGTCACAACTTTCTAAAAATGCTATCATCTTGTTCCCCCATCCTTAACCCTAACCCTAAATTATTCTCTGCAATCTCCACCGCTTTTCCGGACAAAATTCTAACCCCTATTCCCGCCACCCACTTCCCAAACCCCAAAATTCTGCCTCAAATGAACAGTAATAGCAATACCCGGTTTGTCCACTCCTCAGCACCAAAACCCCTCAATATGTCGCCAAGTTCTGCAATTGATATCTCAGCCGTCCCTGAAACGAACGGTTCTGATTCGGTTCTTGTTGTTGTCTCGTTCTACCGGTTTGCGGATTTCCCTGATCATGCGGATATGCGGAAGCCATTGAAGGAACTTTGTCAACAAGTGGTGAGTTAATGTTTGTTTGAATTTGTGGTATTCAAATAATGGTTTTAGTAAAAGAAGCGAAGTAGATACATTGATCGATTACTTATTTTAGTAGATGCTTAGAATGTTGGCTTATTCAATTTCTAAAGCAAGATTCTGAGAACGGATTTATTGAATTTTTTGCTGCAATAGGCCACTTTTTGAAAATATTTGCGATTATGGGCCAATTTCGAAACTATTAGCGCTCTTGGACTACTTTGTGGTATGCCAACTTA